>KN805428.1:0-25439 GCA_000818945.1 Schizochytrium sp. CCTCC M209059
GGCGCGGCGCGGCGGCTGCAGACGCAGCAGCGGTGGGCGCGGGCCTCGAGCAGCGGCAGCATGGGCCAGAAGCAGAGCAAGGGGGCCCAGGGCGAGAGCCTGGCGCGGCAGCTGGCCGTGTACGAGTACTGGTTCAAGGCGTTCTCGGAGCACGATCCCCAGGAGGCGCTCGCCAAGTCCGGACGGCTGTGGTTTGGCGTGGAAAACGGCAAGCCCGTGTCCGCCGAGGAAAAGGAGGCCATCGACAAGGACATTAAGGATAATTTTGGCGAAGATTTGCAAAAGTTCAAGCGCGGTGAGTACGACGAGTGGCCCGAGACCGCCAAAGGCGTCACCTCGTGCTGCATCCTTGGCGACCAAATGTCGCGCAACATGTTCCGTGGCAAAGCCGAAGCCTTTGCGCAGGATGAAAAGGTCCGCGGCATCGTCAAGGACGCTCTGCAGCACGGAATGGACGTCGATCAACCCTTTTATGTGCGCACCTTTTGGTACATGCCGTTCATGCACTCGGAAGATCTCGAGGACCAAAAGCGCGTGCTCGAATTTTACGAAACTCAAGCTGGCTGTCTTCCGGACGGATGGCAAAAGACACAAGCGACGAACGGTCTGCAATTTGCCAAGACTCACCACGATGTGATTGAGCGTTTTGGTCGCTTCCCCCACCGCAACGAAGTCCTCGGTCGCGAATCCACGCCCGAGGAAATCGAATACCTCAAAACCGCCGACCGCTGGGGACAGTAAGTAAGCCCATGAAACCAATTCTTTTCCTTTTTCCCGCAAGAGCCACTCTTCTTCTCTTTTGTGTAGGAACACATTAGCCGTGGTCCTTCCCATGAGCCCAATGGACCTAGTCTAATCTATACCGATACGGCTGACATGAGTCACCCCCATGGCACTCCTTTTCATGCACGCTGGCATAAACCTTGACAATATCATGGTCAAGCTTGCTTCAACCCAAGGTTCGGTGGATTCTACAACAAGACTATCCAGATAGGTAAGGTCTACCAGTCCTCTGATCTTTGTAGAAACGCAAGTCGCGCAACTATTTGACAAGAGGCTACTTCTATAGGTCCAAGGCTACTTGAAGCGTTATCCTTCAGATCTGAGCCGAGTCAAACGCCGACAGCTGTGCCTGTGAGAGCGCTCGATTAAACGATGGTTATTATAAGCAAAACCTTCTCCAAGATTACGTTGTTGAGCTTTTGACCAAGCCGGACGATGAGACAGACAATGGCATGAGAGTGCAGCACATCATCAATAAAACTCAAGCCCACACTCAACGATAGGCTTGTGCGTTTGGCGCACAACTAGCTAAAATATCTTTGAATATCCCTCGAGCCGGATCTGAGCGAATTATTCTCATTCATTCATTCATTCATTCATTCATTCATTCATTCATTCATTCTTTTTTCTTTCATTCATTCATTCATTCTTTCTCTCCAAATATTTCTTATAATTTCCACACAAGACTTGGTCCACTCTACAGCGAGACTGTTCAGCTGTTCAGGGTGTCGCCGGGGCTCTACCAGTCCTCTGACCAGAGCGGCCCGGGCCGCGTGTTCATCAAGATGCAAGTTGCAGTTGCTCCATGGCAGGCTACTTCTCAAGGTCCAAGGCTACTTCAAGCGTTGTCCTTCACAGCTGAAGGAGATCACACGCCAACGGCTCGCTGTGACTATGAGCGCGCGATCCAACGATGGCCATGATGAGGTCCTTCTTCAAGATTACGTCGTAAAGCTTTGGACCAAGCCGAGCGAATTGTGTCGTCGGAAAAAGACATAGGAACAACTATAAAAAGGACAAGAAGAGCAAGACTGATAATTATGATAAAGACAATCATGATAAAAACAGTCATGATAACACAATTAGGCCTAGGCCCTATGATAACAAAAGTCCTAATAAGACAATTATGATAAAAACAGTCATGATAACACAATTAGGCCCTCTGATAACATGAATCCTGATAAAACAATTATGATAAAACAAGATAAAAAAAATTGTGATAATATATTATAATGATAATGTCGACCACGTGTTTGCGTACGCATTACCAGGGAAAGCAACCGAGTACGACCCTCGCGAGGATCACGCAACCGATGAGAGCACCCTAGAGTTCGCACCAGCCTCGCCTACTGACTCGCCAGCATGTTTTGAAGAACCAATATTTAAATAATATCAAAACCTTTTGAATAATTGTTATTATATTCCAAAAGCCAGTCAGACGGTGTCTCATGAATCTAAATAAAACTAAAATTGATCTTAAAATTATATTTGGCTCGATCTGCAACTGTCACGCCAACCAGACACCAAACGCGATAGAGCTCAGGATTGACCCCTCTTTCCGACGTTTGTCACATCAAGCAGAGAGAAGTCAATCATGAACTCAGCCAATAACAACCAAGGAAATGTCGACTTCGACGACTCCGCTAGCTTCGGATCCTTCGGCAATCTAGCTCAGATTGACGATTTCCCCATGGAGATAGACAGCGACCACCAGTATGAAGCCGAAAACGAGACCCCCATGCTCGAAGACTCGCAAGGACAGGACTATTTCACGCCGTCCGCTCCGGCCCAGTTTGCGGCTGGGCATGGGCATGCCCCTACATTGCCGATGCCTCCCACGACCATGCAGCAGCATAATGCGGCTGAGCATGCCCCTGCCTCGTGGCCAACTCCGCTGTCCTTGGAGCAGGATGCGGCCGCACAGGCCTCTCAGGACCAAGTCCTTCCCATGTGCCCAATGGGCCCAATCTACACCGATACGGCGGCCATGAGAGCCATAATTATTCTCTTGTGGTGCGTTGTGCACCCTGACAGCGTGATCATTACGCTCGATTTCCTCTCGAGACTTGGTCCACTTTACAGCGAGACTGTTCAGCTGTTTAGGGTGTCGCCGGGGCTCTACCAGTCCTCTGACCAGAGCGGCCCGGGCCGCTTCTTTATCGAGATCCAAGTTGCACAGTTGTCTAATGGCATGCTCTTTCTCATGGTCCAAGGCAACTTCAAGCGTTGTCCTTCACAGCTGAAGAATACCACGCACCGACAGTGCACTATGACTGTAAGGGCTCGATTCAACAGTGGCCATGATGAGATCCTTCTCCAAGGTCACGACGTTGAGCTTTTGACCAACCCGAGCGATAAAAAGAATAGCGCGAGAAAGCAGCGAATTATCAATGAATCTCAAGCGCACTTTCAACGATGCGCTGATGCGTTTGGCACTCCACTGGCTCCTGTCTTCGGCTTTCACTAGGGCCAGAACTGAGAAAACTATTCTTTTTCGTCCTCGCAGCGTTTCTTTCACAATTTTCTTCTTTCTTTCTTTCTTTCTTTCTTTCTTTCTTTCATTCATTCTTTCTTTCTTTCAAAACTTCTTTCTCAATTTCTTTCTTTATTTCCTATGCAAGCCGAGCCTATTTTGCAAGCACATAGACAGGACTTCCTTGATTGTAGTTTCTTCCTTTCCTCACCTTCGGTCGCTACGCGGGAGCGCGGGCTCCGGCAGATCCCGCGAGCCTCGCGCACCGCAAAAGTGCCGGCGGCCCAGCCGCGCGCAGCGCAGACAGAGGGCGCAAGGGAGACCCACCAGCCTCGTGCATCAGCAGATGTTCTTCGCAGCAAGTGCACGCACACGAAGAGGAGCGCTCGCAGGAGGCTTCACGGCCGAACTTGCGTAGAAAACCCCAGACGATCTCCGGGAGCGTATACGACTTCCGGTCGCACGATCTCCAGAAACACAGGACTTCCACATCTCATCATTCTGCACCATGCTTCTTCATCTATTCCATACGTAGTATATGGCACTAACATAATCACCAGTGCTTCTTGTTCATGTAAGAAAACATTAGTAAACGAACTACGCGTAGACCCTAGGTGCGATTTTTATCATGATTAGAATTCGTTGTATCGTTGTAGTTTCTTCCTACCTCACCTTCGATCGCTGCGCGGTAGCGCGGGCTCCGGCTCAGACAGCGAGCGCACTGCTCAGCCAAAGCAGAACCGAAACCCGCGGCGGGCCCAGACGTGAGAAGTAGCATATACACAAGGACTGTGACACGATCAACGCTTTTTGTTCCCCCGGAGAACGATTAAAAGAAGAAATTCTAAAAGAGGAAACGGAAAAGTGAAATTAAAAAGGAAAGACAGAGAGAAGTCAATCATGAACTCAGCCAATAACAACCAAGGATATGACGACTTCGACGACTCCGCTAGCTTCGGATTCTTAGGCAGTCCAGCTCAGATTGACGATTTTCTCATGGAGATAGACAGCGATCACCAGCACGAAGCCGAAAACGAGACCCCCATGCTCGAAGACTCGCAAGGACAGGACTATGTCACGCCGTCCGCTCCGGCCCAATCTGCGGCTGAGCATGGGCATACCCCTACATTGCCGATGCCTCCCACGACCATGCAGCACCATGATGCGGCTGACCATGCCCCTGCCTCGTGGCCAACTCCGCTGCCCTTGGAGCAGGATGCGGCTGCACAGGCCTCTCAGGACCAAGTCCTTCCCCTGTGCCCAACGGGCCAGATCTGGACCGATAAGGTGCCCCTGAGAGCTATGGTGTTTCTCTTGTGGTGCGTTGTGCACCCTGACAGCGTGATCATTACGCTCGATTTCTACTCGAGACTTGGTCCACTCTACAGCGAGACTGTTGAGCTGTTCAGGGTGTCGCCGGGGCTCTACCAGTCCTCTAACCAGAGCGGCCCAGGCCGCTTCTTTATCAAGATCCAACTTGCACAGTTGTTTAATAACAGGCTGTTTCTCAAGGCCCAAGGCAACTTCAAGCGTTGTCCTTCACAGCTGAAGGATATTACCCACCGACAGTGCACTGTGACTGTAAGGGCTCGATTCAACAGTGGCCATGATGAGATCCTTCTCCAAGGTCACGACGTTGAGCTTTTGACCAACCCGAGCGATAAAAAGAATGGCGCGAGAAAGCAGCGAATTATCAATGAGTCTCAAGCGCACTTTCAACGATGCGCTGATGCGTTTGGCACTCAACTGGCTGCTGTCTTCGGCTTTCACCAGGGCCAGAACTGAAAAATTATTCTCTTTCGTTCTCCCAGCGTTTCTTTCACAATTTTTAAAAAGTTCTTTCTTTTTCGTTTCCTCTCTCATTTTTTTTCCTTCTAAATTTTTTTCTTTCTCAATTTCTTTGGTTCCAAATGTTTATTTTCTAAAGTGGGGACGGAAAATAATAAAACTCGGTCCCATTCGTTTATACTTAAAACTAAACGCAGTCCCATACATTCCCCCCTCATCGAGATTCGGATCCAGTGACAGCTTGGACGAGCCCGGCATCATGGAATCAGACAGCGTCCAGGAGCAACATTGGTACAGTGCTGAAGGAGATGAGAATCCCCTGCTGCGTTAGGAGCACTACCTTGGCTTCGTGGAGTCTGACGCTGCCTCGCCGATGCCTCCGCTGCACTTTGAGCAGCACGCGACTGAACGTGAGCATGACTCTATCCATTGGATGGATGCCTTTGGCACCCAGGGCGGATAATCGAGCTGAGCAAGCCCCTGAGGAGCAGGTCTTTCCCATGGACCAAACAAACTTTGAATGACTTGTAAAGAAATAGAATTTTCAATGTTTTGGTGTCTTCTTCTAGTCCACGTTTTCCCAGTTCAACCAGTGCCACGTGGAGGCTGGAAAAAAAGAAAGCAAGCAAACTAAAATATGAGAGATTCTAGAACGGAGACTCGCCACTGTACTGCCAGGACTGGTCCCGATCTTGATCCTGGTCAAAGTCGCTATAGCCGTCAGTGGTCCAGCCAGCTTCCTCCTCAATTTCGCGCTCCTCTTCGGCGGATGCCAAACGCGCATACTCGACCGCGACGAAACGGTCCCAGTCGGTGAAGTCAGGATTTTCGTGCTGAGCGCGGATCCAGTGCGGGTCCCGCTGCTCAAACGCAATAAATTTGGTCATATTGAAGAGGATGTTGAACATCATGCCGCTGATCTTAATCACGGCGGGCTTGCAAAAGTCAGCAAGGACAAAAGCGCCCTCGGTGCGTGGGTGCACAAAGTCGTGCGCTTGACACAAAACGTCTGCAAACGAAATGGCCTCGTGCCCGTACGACTGCAACCTCGTAAGCTGTTCGTTGTAGAACGCCTTCATTTCCCATGGTCGAATGACACCATCCCCGTCGAGATCAACGCAGTCAAACCAATATCGAATACTCGCCTCGTTACTCTTGTCTTCCTCGGCGAGAAAAAAGTAGACGAAATCTTCGTAGCCCATCCGTCCCTGCGCGTCTCCGCTCATGAATGGATACACGGGCTGCTCAAAGATGCGATCCACAATCTTGGGTACTAGCGCGTGACCTCCGTGTCGCATCAGATCCTCCTTGGACAGCAGAAAGTCATGATCGGTGTCAAGTTCCCAGAACTTTACGTAGCATACGTAAAAGCCCTCGTAGTTAAAATATTTGAAGACAAGGTTGATGTCTTCTTCTTCGTCTACCTGATGGCAGACATCGAGTAAATCGGAATGTCGAAATTCTCGCCTCGAGATGCGTCCGCTGCGTGAGGTGTTGACGCGAAACATGATGCGCGCGGCCACCGTGCGCGCGTACTTTTCTTGAAATTCAGGCGTGCTCTCCAAAAATTCAAGACCGGGATGGTACGCCAAAAGTTCCTCGAGGTGCGGCAAGAGATCTTCGCTCACAATATAGTCCCTGTGCATCGGCTTGAGGAGCCGAAAGAAGCGATCATGCTCGTCGAAAGGTTCCATTTCTCGAGCCCAGAATTCGAGAAACTGAGACTTGCTAATCACGGCATCATCGTCGCAACCGTCAGCGTTCCCCCCCTGAGGCCCGCGCTTTGTCTCTTCCTCGCTTCCGTCACGTTTGCTCTCGAATGCGTCTTTGCCTTCGTCATCAGTTTCGGATCTTTCCTGCTGCGGCGGTGAGGAGCTCACTTCGAGAATCCGTCTGCAGAGGCTCTCATTGAGAAATGTTGGAAAATTGCAAAGTCCTTTGCAAATAGAGACAAAGTCGTTCTTGGCAATAGACTCATTCTCTGCACAGTCGAAATAACGGTCTGCTTCGCTCAGGAGCTCGCCAGAGAGGCCCTTGGGCGACACAGGAGGATGTGACTGGGGAAGACGCAGTGGCGGAATGTGCTGCGCGTTTTTTGAAAGAGAACTTGTTGGTGTTTGTTTTTCTGGATTCGCGTCGCTCGTCTTCGTTTCGCTCCCCGAGGCGTTAGTAAGCGGCGCAAATGCAGGACCGTTGCTATCCGGAGAGGCTGCGGGCGCTTTACCAGAGATTGCGCGAGGCGCTAGCTGTGCAAAGCCCGCGCGAGGCGATCGTGCTCTTGGAGAGGCTCGCGGAGAAGACATGGGTGACGACCGTGGTGACGCCGGAGAACGGGGGCTTCTAGGAGGGGAGAAGGCGCCTGCGCGCGGCCCACCTGCTGCTCCTGCTCGAGGCGAGAGGACTGGAGACGAAAGCGAGCGTACAGCGCTCGCCGGTAGCTCTAGGCCAGCTTCAAAGTCGTCAACTAATCGTGAAAGGACCCCATGGTGGCCCTCGTGCGAGAGGAACTTGAACATGAGCTCGTCCAGCTTAAGCTGCGTCCCCGGCACCGTGGATCCGCTCGCAAGACCGGTCGCCAGAGGCGCAAGACCTGCAATCGCATCGTTCTCACGAGCAAAGCCGGCAGCGCTCGGGACACCGGGCTCGTCGCGCCGTCTGCGACCGGGTTCGGCACCAAGCTTTTTCTGCGCCTGCGCGCCTGTGAAGTGGCGCGTCTCGCTGGTCTCCCGGCGCGGGTCTTCGGACGAGACCGTCATCATCGCCCGCAAAGTCGCCCGCAAAGTCGCTTCTCCGGTCGTGGCGGGCGGCGCAGCGGCGAATGTGAACGTGTTCGTCTTTACGCGCGCGGGCGCGCGCGCCCCGGTCGCGGCGCCGCAGGAGCCGCGCCCGTGGGATGGACGGATGAAATTTGGGCTCTCCTCGCCGGCGTCAAACGGGCTCGTTGGCGATGGATGTTGCTGGCCCAGAGACCGCGCGGGCGACGTCGCGCCGCGCCACGCGCGGCGCGCCGGTAGCGGAGGCCGGCCGGCCGGGGAAAGCTGAGCGCGGACGCGGGCGCGAGCGAGGGCGAGCGCGAGGGCGAGAGCGAGAGCGAGAGCAAGAGCGAGAGCGGGCCTGCTGCGTGGAGGCGGACGGCGTGCGGGCCTGTTCTCGGTTTGAAATCACGCAAAGTGGGACTTTCCATTTGCGAGGCGCGAATTCCGACTTGCAGCGCCGCGGTTGGCCCTCTTGCACGCGCCGATAACGCACTTGCGGGCCCGCCCAGCGACCACGGAGGAGCGGCGGAGAGGTAACCGTTGCGAAACGCAAATTCAACAGTGAGAGGATTGGGGTGTGTGCGCGGCTGCGTGTGCGCGTGGGGACACCTCGAAGCCTGGATCATGATGCCAGTGGGCTAGCAGGCTGGCGAGGCACGCTCGCCCCGCTCGGATGGTGGTGCAATGGGCTGGAGTGATAATGATGGGTCTGGGCGTTGCTGCTCAGGGTTTCGGTATGGCTGTGGATGATGAATGTGAGCATCAAGCACCTCTTTGGAAGTCTTGGAAACAATTGAGGTGGAGTATCGGATTGCTCAAGCTGTCAACTCTTGTATTTCTTTGACTTCAACAATACCCTCTCCTTTCCGAGGTGGACACTCTCTTTTGCAATCCTCTTTTCTTTCTTTGAGCTGCAGTCGACGAGACAGGTTGTAAAGTGCACCCCCTCAACAAAATGTGCTCGCTGTAAGCGTGGTATTCTCAAAAGAAAATCACAACCTACAAAAAATTGTTGTTAATGCCAAACAACGAGCAAATTATCAAGAAAGCCTTGTGCACGAAGACTCATGATCGAATCTTCAGCCACCATGGTAGAGAATCGTGTCTTCCGTTTGATCCACCTACAACCTGCGACGTCTTCATGTCACATGGAGCTTGACGCCACATGGTGCTGGACGCGCCACATGGAGCTTGACGCTACATGGTGCTTGACGCCACACAAGATGTCCTTATTTCCCACAGACTAGGCCTTCTCGCAGGCTTGAAGCAAGTGCTACTGATCATCCTACGAGTAGATTTCGTGGGAGAACACGGTGGGGTCGACGAGCAAATCGGGACTGCAGTCTTTTTCGGCGAACTCTGCGAATGCATGAGCCTTGCAAGCATTGCTTATGCGAAGTATAGACCTTCGCTCTCGCGGACTTACAAGTCCACTACAACTCTGCGTAGGCCCACAGACAGTCTAGCAAGCAGCCACACTCTCTGTGAAAAATCGCTGGGCTGGCAAAAGGAAATCAAATCACCTTTACCATTGCCGACTGTTGGCAAAGGAGGAGGATTATTCGTCGCGTTGCGTTGTCTTGCGCCGCGTCGCGTCGCGGAAGACGTCTCTTCTCGCGCGTGGCCGGCCCCTCATTCTTCGCAAACGCACAGAGCCCAAGCAACGAGGGGGCTACGTAGCTCTTGCCGACGTGTGACAAGTCTCGCGTCATCATGCCGGGCGACGGCGCGGGTACGAAGCGTGGGCGCGACAAGGACGGGCAGAGCAAAGACAAGGAGGGCGGAGCCCGGCGCAAGGTCACCATCGATCCCGTACTGCGTGGCTATGGCCTTGCACGCACCGAGACGAGCAGCTCAAGAGACCACTTTTTAGCGTGGAAACGCAACGTCCCGCTCTTGTACGACTCGATCGTATATCACAGCCTGACGTGGGCAAGCCTCACCTGTGCCTTTGGAGTGCACGAGATTACCGTCGATGCCGAGGCGCCCATCACTCACATGCCCATGTACTTTTCGAGCCGCACGGACGCCACATATTCGCCAACCACGAACCTGTGGAGCTCCGGTCAGCCGGGCTTGCTCTTCGTCGGCAACGTCGATCTCAACATTGTCAATACCTCGCGCAGGAAATATCTTGCGCGATTCTCTGAGTCAAATCAGTCGTCGCGAATATCCATCAACAAGCGCATCATTCATCCTGGCGAAGTTAATCGCGTCAGACCTTCTGTGCGCCGCCTGGGCTTCGTCGGCACGCACAGCGACTCCCCCTTTGTTTTCATCTGGGACACAGCGAATCAGCCTGATCGTTCCGGGAAAATGGGTGCAAACGCCGTTGCGGCATCTGCGGCGGCGGCTGTAGAGGCTGCACGTGAAGCAGGGGATCGTCCTGTGTCGGATGCCGTCACAGCCGTGTCCAAGAAGTCCAAGCTCACGCCTCAGCACGCGAGCATCCCTGAACTTACGCTTGTGGGCCACAAAGGCAAAGCCGAGTACGCTCTTGACTTTTCTGCTTCCTCGGACCATGTTCTCAGCGGCGGCGCGCAAGCTGATATTTGTCTTTGGGACCTTGGTGATGCCGAGTCTGCGCTCACGCGTCATGGCAAAGCCAAGCCGCGAAACACCTTTCTGGGACACAAGGGACCGATCGAGGGCTGCGCTTTCCAGCCCACCAGTCAAGGTAACGAATTTGTTTCTGTTGGTGACGATCATCTCGTGGCCTTTTGGGATGCACGAGGCGGTACCACTCCTACGCACCTATTGCAGGCTCACGCGAACGACGTAAATTGCTGTGCCTGGAACCCCCATGACTCAAACTATGTACTCACGGGTAGCACCGATCGTTACATTTGTCTTTTCGACACGCGCAAGCTTGGCGAGGCCAACGCAGCTCCGAAATCGCCGGGCAACACACCTGGCTGCGTACGCCGCTTCGAGGCACATGATAATGCTGTGCTCAACGTCCGGTGGTCTCCCCATGATCGTCGTTACTTTGCGAGCACCGACGAAAAGAGTTCCTTTGTCATTTGGGACATGGGTGAAGGAGACAAAGTGGCAGCGCAAGACCCTGAGCCGCTTTTTCGCCATGCTGGACATCGCGCACCTGTTTCAGACTTTGACTGGAGCGCACACGACCCGTGGGCCTTCATGTCTGTATCTGACGACAGCCTCATGGACGTTCCTCAAGGGGGTGGCACGATGCAATTTTGGCGTATTCACGAATTTGTGACACATGGTAGCGATCCTGCATTTCAGACCAAGTTGCAAGACTTGCTTTAAAATTCACGTAAAAGCACTATTTCTACTCCTCCAAGAACAAACAAAGTAACAAACAACAATCAGACAGACAAGAAAGACAAAGAAATTTATTGTCAGCTTGATGCAGTGGTGTTCTGGATAGATGAGTGAATAATTGCCATTTGAGACCGACCGACCGTCTTATTTCCTAAGACGAGGATGAATAGCTTACGGAAATTTGACAGACCCGAAAATCCGCACTTCCGTTTCGCAGACCGCGGCGAGGACGCCTGGCTTCGGCTCGGCCTGGAGAGCACGAATCTGGTCTTCTGAGCCACGAAAATTCGTAGACAAAGTGTTATCGCGTTTGCAGGCCGCGTGGGATGATGGTAATAGGCGCAAAGAGTACCAAGTCGTAATTGGGCAAAGGTAGACGCAAAGGCGCCAAATAAGATATACCAATGACTGTCGAAACTCCCAGCATCCCAAACAAGCTCCTAGTGCTTGCCAATTTTTTACATCGTATATATATATATATATATATAATATATATATATATATATATATATATATATATATATATATATATATATATATATATATATATATATATATATATATATATATATATATATATATATATATATATATATATATATATTACACGGGCAGTCCCGTCGATCCCTTTGCCTGCTCGACATGCAACACTTCAACCTCTTGGACCCAATGTAAAAGAAGTTGTGCAGACTTGAAAGTCAGTTCTTCAGTTTACGTGTTTTCTTGTTTGGGTTATTTTACAAAAGTCGCAATGGTGCGCCGTACGTCGAGACACAAGCCCGCTGCGTCTCCTCAATGACCGGCTGCCATAATGCTTTGGCGAGATGTGGCATGCGTTTCATGACTTCGTGTCGAACAAGGCGGAGCGTATTCTGGGTTTTCGCAAGTTGCCGGTGAGAAGCGAGACCCGCAGCAAACTCTGCAAGAGCGCTTGCCGCGGAGGCTACAGTCCCATTCATAATCGCCTCCTCTTCTCCGCACCGTGCTGCTGTGCTACGCACATCTTCGAGGTATTCAAGAATTACCGGGCGAATCTCTACCCAGGTTTCGTTTACTCCGGGCGCGCCACTTGCTGTGCTTTCATCGTCATCAATCGAGATTCCAACATTCTGCACCACACCATGCCTACGCTCTCGCATGTGCTTCGCACCACCATCCACGAGATCGATGCTCGCCGCAAATTGGCGGTCTGCGTGTGCGCGAGCCTTGGCTTCCTTGCTTTCCCTTTTTTTGTTCCGTTTACCAACGACACGCGCAAAGCCGAGCATTGACTGCTGGCCACGTTGTGTACCAACTGCCGTTGGCACCAAAGCAGCTTTCGAGGCGGTCGAGAGCTCTTTTGCTTCTTTGGAAATCTTTGCTCGTGAGGCCGCCACCTCCGCGTCCCGGCGCAGCTCCTCCTGAACATCCGGCGGCAAACAGTTCCAGACAGCCATGTCCACATGAGGACTACCGCTCGAGGGCTGTGACATTGGCAGCCTTCGCCGTCGTTTCTCTGGAGTCACAAGACTAATTATGTCCATTGGCGAACCGCCCTTGTCGCGTAGTCTCTTTGGGGGAGAAGCGAAAAAACGTGATGGATTTTGCAGTACTTCAGCGCGCAAGTCTGCAGGAAGCGCAGCAAGAGCTGCCGCATCAAAACCCTTTCCGCAAGGCGAAGGAGGCGTTGCTGCGAACGTCGGCGCATCGACTTCCATCGCCTCCTTTTCCTTTTCTTCTTTTTCTTTCGACCGCTGCCTCTCCTCGATAAGATCCTCGACTCCATCCTTGACAGCTTTAGGACGAGGTAGACTGCTTGTGAGCGTCAGAGCAGTGACAACATCATAGGGAATGCCCCGAGAAAGAGCGCTAGCTACGGCCTCAATGGAGTCCGTTGCAAAATTCGCCGTCACCTTTTCTCCACCAACCCCGGCGCGAGAAGATGACGTCGTGTAGTAGCACAATTGCACGATGCGCTGGCACGGGGGTAATGTTGTGTCGCTCGTGACATCGGCCGAGGCGACCTCCGTGAGGAGCGCTTGAGTCGCGCGTTTCAGGTCTGCGACATCTTGAAAATCGCAACCAAATTTTCGCGTGACGCGTATAGATTTCGTAGTTCCTGCCTTCGTTTTCTCCATCAAAGCACGGTCCTCCAAGAGACTATCGTGCTCATTCTCGTTAAATACACTTGCGTCGACCCGCAAGGGCGGGTCCTCCACCACGACGCGGCTTCCGGGCACGAGCTTCTTCTCCAACAGGCTTTCAACATCCCTGGCCAAAAGGTTGGCAGGCATGATACAGGCGATCTCAGTCAAGCCAATACTGCGCACGTGAGAATCGGGCATGGCAAGAGCGCGGACAGCCATTTTGAATTTGCTCACGACGCGATCCAGTACACCCCGGTCCACTTTGCGTACGACGCAGCCATAGCCTTGGGCGTCTGCAGCTGACATGCCTAAAAATACCTGGTCGGGGGCGTCTGCGCCAACCCACTGAATAAAGTCGTCGAATGCAACGGCTTCGGTCACATTTGCGTCAGCCGCGACCTGTACGAGGTTCTCGTATCGTAAATATCGCACCAACGATGGCCTTTCTTTGCTACTGACAGCATTTGCGCCTGCTCTTCCCCTAGCGAACAGAGGCCGTTGGTTCTCAGGCCGCAGTTCGTCGATAACATAGTCTTGCTTTGGCAGTGCGCGCGAGGCAGCGACGCTGTCAACAACCCATGATGGAAGCAAAAAGTGCTTGCGCTTGACACGCTTGATTTCCTTTTCCTTGCGAGCTTTCTCATGGTTCAGGTTGCGGCAAATGGCAATGGTCACGGCGGGCGTCTCAACGTCAAGGTAACGGCCCCCATGGCGTAAAATGAGATCGCGCATGCCCTTTTGCGACATGCCGCTCGGCTCGAGGGCCGTGACGCCATTGATCCAAAAGATCTCGCCTGCAAAGATCTGCGGCGCCCCCTCGTCGCGCAGACTCGCGTACTGCTTGCCCAGCTTTTGGCGCTTGTGTTTCATGTACACGCGAAAGCTCCCTTCATGGTGCTTGCCCAGAGCCGGGTCTTCGTCCGCGTCTCCCACGGCGCCGCTGCGCAGCGCCGCAAAGGCCGATGGGCCGCTGCGCTCCTTTGTCGTTGCCGCTGCCGCCAGGCCCTCCCCGTCTTCCGCGCTGCCATCCGCCATGCTTCTGGCAGGCGCGCGCCTCGCTCGACGTAGCGTCGAGGTGGTTGAGGATCTGCCGCGGTTCAATGGAGTTTCGATAGATCATAAATTCAAAAACAAACGCGTTGCGCGTCTCGTCGTCCGGGCCACCACCACCACCACCACCACAGAGGCGTCACCTCTCCATACCTCAACGCGACGCGAGGCGACGCGAGACAAGCAGACCACGGCGGCCGTTACAGGAAATGGCACCGGCGGCGGCGACGGCCTCTTTTGTTGTCAGAGAAGATGGCCACGACCGAGGGCTCAAGGTCCTCAGCCCGGTATCCGTGGGCGGTCTCGTGGGCGAGGCCGAGGAGGTCGTGGCTCTGGCGGTGCTGCCTGAACGCATAACCTCAGTGTGCCACTGGTCACTCTTGCCCGCAGAGAAGCTACTCAAATGCTCGCGGTCCAAAGTGGCACGATATAGGACCCGTGCGGAGCAAGTCGCGGATTGGAAAGCTGGCTTCAAGCAAGAATGCGCCGCGCTCGAGCGCTGGCGCGCAAAGATGGGCAACCGTCTCCCACCCTCACTCGTTAGACTCCTTTGCAGAGTCTTGTGGAAAACAGAGACTGACTCGACACTTCGAGAACAAATGGGTCAGCTAAAGTGCCATTTCGAGTCCTCTAGTGCCGACGCTCGCGCAGAGCTCATGCTGCTTGCACAGGGCGCAAATTCATACATGGCGTGCGCCAAGTCCAATAACGTGGGCGACCCCTGGGCACCTGCTGATCCGTCGCGGGCTTTGCTTTTGGCCCGACAGTTGTCCCAGCTACAAATTTACGCTCACACAATCATGAACTCTGACCAGCAGGCACTTGCTGTAGGGCTCTTTGCAGGTAAATGCAGGCTTGTAAATCACGCGGACGAGGCCAATGCAGTGCCAGTATATCGCCTTTGCAAGGGATCCCGGCCACAAATGCAGCTCGTGGCGACGCGACCTCTTGCGGCAAATGAGGAAGTGACCATTTCTTACGTGGACCCGCTAGCAAGCTGGTTATCCAGACAAACGCAGCTCGAGACGCAATATCATCTTCCACGAATTCCGCGTGAGGTTCTCGCGAGCGATGCAACGCAAGTTGAGCTGCTGCCATCAAGCGCGACCAGGGATGAACCGGTACAATTTGCGCTGCATCGAAGTCGCTTCATCGTGGGCGTGGCTCATGATCACTGGGGCGAGAGTCCTCGCGCAGCCACGATTCTCGATGCCCTGCGCGCAGATGCAGCAGATTCCGCGCTCAAACGCGGTAAAAAAAGCCTACAGCTTGGCCAGGACGACGCCGACGACGATGACAACAACGACGACAACAAGGCGCATGGAATTCCCTCTCGTGGCAATGCATTTGACGAACTGGTCGCCGCCTTGCGCGATCCGGCAGTCACACCCTCGTGGCGGACCCTGTGTGTAGCCGCCGGCCTCGGTGCGCGATCCGCACTTGGTATCCTCGCGCAGAGGCGAATGCACGCGGATATTGCCAAGGGCAACTTTGAACACGCATTGCAGTGTGCCAATATTGTGACGCCACATCTTGAACGGGTGCATACGCTGGCTTCCCCTGAACTTGCCACGCACTATGCAGCCTTAGCAAAACTAAACAACTACTTTGCAACCGATGAGACGAGGGTTCGGGAATGCGCGCAAAAAGCAGTCGAAAGCTTCTCACTCGTGTACGGAGGCACGGCCGTGCCTCGACTTGGGGATCAGGTCGAGGCCAAGGCAACAATGACCTTTTTACAGGACCTTTTGCGCGTCATGTACGCATGATGGGTGGACTATTCTTTTTTTTTTAATAATAATGACAGTGATTTTAATTTGCACACAAAAACGAAAATGAGAAGAGAGTGAGGAACAGAGAGCAAGCGCGCCTATTGCGCCTTCTTCACGGATTCGTCCGCCTTCGTCGCGGCATTGACAGCCGTCGAGCCAAAGAGCTTGAGGTATGCAGATCCAGAGACAGCGAGCTGGGCCATGACCAAGTACTTGATCGTACGCCCAGCAAAAATGGCACCAATAAGCATTCTAGGGTCCACCTTGAGGGCGAGCGCAAAGAAGATGAGCGGATGCAAAATGATGGGCAAGCAAGAGTAAAGCGCGCAGCCAAAGGCGCCATATTCTTCGACAAGCGTTTTCGTTCGTTCAAAATCTTCGAGAGCAAACGTAGGAAAGACATCTGAAGCGGAACCGAGGTACACAAGCACGGCTGCGCCCGCGGTGACCCCCGCCGCGTTGGCTATCGCTGCCAGCGCCCTGCGTTCAGGTCGCGCGAGCACCGCGGACATGAAGAGGACCACAAGAGGAGCGCTGAGAACCACGACAAAGTTGTTCACCGCGCTGAGGGCCCCCACCACCCACGGAAACCACCATCGGCCCACAAAGGGCAGCAGCAGGCTCTGCAGCCGCGCCCTCGGGTCGCTCGCCGCCTCGGCCATCGTGCAAAACGTGTTCTTCGTTTGCTTGCTAGCTTGCTTGCATGCCAATGCTCTCGGCTCAGCTGAGATTTTTCGATTTCGAGTTTCAATAAAAATGAAAGCAACTGCGCCAAATTGGGGCCTAAACAACCCATTTCGGCGGACAGGCGCATGGACCCGCGAGTTCCACTCGGGCAAAGGCGCCTTCGACCCGAACGCACTCGCCGGCCCTGCGAGCAGAAACCGATCGAGACGGCGCGGACGCGAGGCCAGACTGTCCAGACTGTCTAGACGTGCGGCGCACGCAGCGGAATCAGCAGGGGTCCGTTTTCCGTCGCTAGGTAGACCGGGCTCGTCGAGGCCAGCGACGAAAGGATACTCACCTCACCAAGCTGTCTGTGAAGACAGGACAAGTCGAGCACCATGGGAAGCGTGGGCAGCACGAAGACGACCAAGGCGCAACGCAGACTGGCGGAGGCCGTGCGCGGAAGCTTGGTCGCAGATGCTGCGTGCATGGGGCTGCACTGGATCTATGATCACAAAAAACTCGAGGAACTGGTCAAGGACCAAGTGGCCGCCCCCGAGTTCCACGAGCCTCCGAGCTGCCCGTTCTACAATAGCAATGACTTTCCGGGCCACTACGCAAGTGGCATGCCCTCCCCGTACGGCGAGGAAGGTCTCGCGCTCATTGATTACATGAGCGAAAAGAATGGCAATTTTGAAAGCGGTGAAGATTTTGCAAAGTCGCTCTTCAAGTGGGCGCAGAATTACAAAGGACGGAAAAACCACGCCACCAAGGCGTTCGAAGAAAACGTGCTTCAGCTTGAAAAAGATGGCGCGGATGTTTGGTACCCCGCCTGTGGTGCCGATGATGCGGAGGCCAACGCGTTTTGGAAGTCCGTGATTGTGACAGTGCGTTACGCGGATTCTCCAGAGTGCAAGGAAAAGGTTGAGCAAGCCATTCGCACGCATCAGAACCACGAGCAGTCTGTCGAGTACGGTCTTGCGCTTTCCAAAATGCTTCTTGCAGCTGCGAATGGCAAGGATCTTCGCGCAGCAATCAAAGAGGGTGCTCTTGGCGATCTTTCTCAGCAAGTCATCGACAAGGCGGAGGCATCTGCGATCGAAAGCGCCGCCGATGACGGCATCGACAAGGTCGTCAGCTTTGTCACGGCTTACTCGAACGAACTCTTTGCCGACGGCGAACCTGTCATGTTCAGAGACGCCAAAGCTAATTCATGCGGTTTCCCGCAGTCCTTCGTCGTGGGTCTCAAGCTCTGTCTCGACACCGAGGTCGTCGCCGCTGAACGGGAAGAAGGCTTTGACAAGTTCGCTTACGCCTTGCGACGCAACATGCTCACAGGCGGCGACACTTGTGGACGTATTCCGATCATCGCAGGCCTTATGGCCGCTGCCGGAGCGTCTGTTCCCACGGAGTGGGTGAGCAAGACTGAATGCATCAAGAACGTCGATACGTACCTCGAAAAGGTGGCGAAGGCCGTGTCCAAGTCTTCGAAGGTCTAGTTCTGTTTTCCACGAAGGAATTGGGACTGCGATGTAACGCAGAACAAAACATCGGTTGCGGAAGAAAAAAACAGTAACACAAATTATAATGAGCATGGGAGAGGAAAGGGTGGAAGCATTTTCGCGCGGGGCACAG
Source organism: Schizochytrium sp. CCTCC M209059 (assembly GCA_000818945.1). NCBI lineage: Eukaryota > Bigyra > Thraustochytrida > Thraustochytriidae > Schizochytrium > Schizochytrium sp. CCTCC M209059. The sequence goes on from KN805428.1 coordinate 18,341, forward strand.
ATTAAAAGAGAGAACGAAAAAGTGAAAGAGAGAGTGAAAGAGAGAGAAAAAGGAAGAGATTGCGACGCTTGGGCTCGGATAGGCAAGCCACGTAGGAAAAGAAAAAGTGTCGACATGTTCTTGTTCTCTCCATGTTGTGGGTGCGCCCATGGGGCACAACACTCAGAAAAGGTTCACCCTTTTCTTGTTGAGAATTCGCTGCCATTTGGGAAGCGTCTCGAAGGTTGCTCGCGGCATGCCAAAGATAAGCGCAAAGTCCTCGTCGCTAAGATAGGTTTCGAGACGGGTTTGATCAACGTCCAAGCTGAAACGTCGCGAGACAAGGTCCTCATACGAAAACTTAGCCGGAAGCGAGCCCTCGTTGTCGACGGCGCGTTCGCCACTCTTCTTGATTGTAGACAAAGCTCTCTCGTCATCAGATGCAACAGAAGATCTTTTCGATCGCTGGAGCCTTCGCGAGAGCCAAGAAGATCGCGAGACGCTGCCCTCCGCCAAAGGCTTTTTAGAAGGAGATGAACCCGAGCTTCCCATGGACAAGCTGCTCGCGGCGCGCTGCAGGGCACGGACGCTCGCTGGTGATCCAGAGGATCGCCAAGAGAGACGCTTGCTCGACGCCTTAGTCTCCTCCATCTCGTCCGCTTCGTTGTCCTTGAGATCAACATCCTTTTCCAACTTCGATGACGACTGCTCTGTTTCATCGCTCTCAACGTCATGGTGCGAAGCGTCCCCGAGCTCATCGACTTCTTCGTCGTCTTCGACTTTCTCCTGTGCGTCCTCATCTTGCTCGTGAGACGCAGTCGAGAGGATTTCGCTGAGTTCGTCAAGGGTGCGCGCATCGGTGTCCTCGTGCACGTGCTGATCCCGGTGAAGCTCGTTTCCACTCTCGAGCGAAAAAGAGTCTCGCCCTTCCGAAAAGCCCCGAGCAGACTCTTCATCGCTCGCATCGTCTTCGTATCCTTCACTAATCGCGTCGACATCGAGGTCGTTGTGGTCGAGGTCCGCTGCAAAAATATCGTCTTGACTGCTGCGGATCGACCGAATGCTGCTAGGCAGAAGATCCTGTGAAGCGCGTCGAGATTGCGTCGTGTCGAGACTGGTAAAGCCCCGGTGGCACACAACAGTTTCTGCCATGACGTCGGCCGCCGTGTTATAAAAGTTCCCGCGAAGAATGCCTGCCGGAAGTCCGTTCAAGAGCACTGGAACTGCGAACCAGGACTCGGCATTTTCGACGACAGAGCGAAGGGGAATTTGAGCTTGGCCAAGAAGCTCTTGCTTGAAGTTGCTTGAACGAAAGAGCGTGACAACGATTTGCTGATCGATGAGGACGTTGGGGTCACGAACAAAGGGCTCCAGGCCAGCAAACATGGTGTCGGCCCAATTGAAGCGCACAAAGTCGCGCTCCGGGAACCCCAAGACGGGCACAGACGTTGGTTCCGATTCAAGAATTGACGAGTGAAAGCGCATGAAAACACGCGTGTAGTTCGAGTTCACCCCGATATCCGACTGACTCACGTAGCGGGCGAACTCGGAGGAACGCGTTCCACAGTGCTCGACGCCCTCTTGTTCGAGCTTGCCCGGCCCACCTGCAAAACCGTATCCACGAAAGCTCGTCCTTGCAGTGTCTGTCTGGCCCCGACGCAAAGGACGGTAGTAGCTATTTTGCCTCGAGCGAATGGGATGGCGGCGGCCTGCGGGCTGCGGAAGAAACGGTGGCGATGACGCATTAGAGTGGCGGAGGCTATTGAAGTCTTGAGCATTGTGTTTTGATGTGTCCGAGGCACACTCCGCGTCAACGTCGTCGCCATCGTCCTCCTCTGCATCGCTTAGATCTTCCGGATTGGAGAGCGCGGCTGATCGCGTCTTTTCGAGAAATGCAGGGTCATTGAGTACCTGAAGCGCGGCAGCTTGTTGGGCGTCAACGAGTTTGCAGCAAAATTCGACGGAACGCAACTGAAAGTGCGGCGCTGCGTCGTCCTGGTGGAAGGCGTCGGCGGTGGCAAATGAGATCGCGTCCGTGCCAGCAAGTATCTCACTCGAGGCCAAGGAGTTACGCGCCGGCCACGCACTGGGATCGAAAGGGTCGCCAGAAGCAAGAGTATCGAGCTGGGCGGACTCGGTAAGGACAGAAAAGCGCGCCACTACTGGACGATGATCCGAAAGCGTCGCCCTTTCCACGCATGTATAATCGAAGAGCTCCACTTTTGCGGAGATGCCCGGTCGGGATCGCCACAGCACGCGGTCCGTCCACGACGGATTCTGATTCCGCTTGTTGTTGTACTCGCCGATGCGACCGACCTCAAGCCGATAGGTTGGCGGAAAGGCAAGCTCACCCTCGCGAAATCCAACAAAGACATTGTGCTCGGCACGTTCCTGGGCAAGCTGGTCGTAATCGCGGAGCTGAGCAAAGGATTCATCATCAGCGGACTCAATGCGCGCAACGACCGAGGCGTACTCGTTTTCCGTGCCATGCTCGCCGAGATCAAGCCGATAGTTGAGGTCGCCGGCCCAAAAGATATGGTCGTAGGCATGAAGGAGCTGAAGACCTGCAGCAGGGGATTTCTTCCGCGTGAGAAGTGAATGACAGATTTCCTGATAGTCGCTCGCACGCTGACCCATTCGCTCCGCCCGCGCAGCAAGGTGAGCATTGACAAAGGCGAACGAAGTGCTTGCGGCGCTGACGCCATCCCCGTAGCAAACTGCAATGCCTACGGCGCCTTTGTTACCCATGACTCCTCCAAGGCCGCACGCTCTAGTATCTGTGCGAATTCGTGAAAAGTAGCGCGCCAAAGAGGTGCGGACAAAGAGGAGGCCGTGAATGCCCCACATGCTGACGGTGGAAAGGGTGGTGAACTGGTCCTGGCCGAGAGTGTTGAGGAAGAGCTGCTGCCACTCTGCCAGATTTTTGGACTTGCACTCTTGCAGAGCGACAAAACAAACGTCACAACCGTCAGGAGGCAGCCATGCGTCCAAGATCTGAGCTTGTATGACTGGATTCTCTTGCGCGAGAGGAGCCTGGGTGTGTTCCATGTCCTGATCGTCGGAGACGAGCGCCGGTGCAGGGTGTTTGGAGCAGTTAAAGGTAGTGCAGGTGACGTTGAGCCGTGGGAGCGCCGCGGCTTGGTCCTGACTGACATCGTCCCCACTTGCTTCCTGGGCCTGGGCGGACAGCGCTCGAACGTGGCGAAGAAGCTGGCAAAAGCGCTCGCGCCTTGACGCGTTGTCAAAGACGACGTCCAAGGGTCGCGACTGCGGATCTGCGTAGAGCTTGAGCTTGCGTTTATCTGCCTCAGCGGGGAGGAGGAGCAAAAGAGGGGTAATTGGAATGGTTTTGCGCAAAGGGGTGCTTGCGGACCAAAGGCTTCCTTGCGACCCTGCAGACATGGGTTCTGTATTTTCGTCCCTGTTACTTCTGCTCAGCGTCCTGTTGCTGATATCGACAACGAGAAATCTTTTTTTGCGCGCGCGGTACCGATTGACAAGGTGGACCTCAAAGCTCTCAAGGTGTGACGAGGGCTCGGTGTCGGTTTCGGCTCCATCATGCTTGTCACCCTCTTCATTATTGTTTTCCTCGTCGTGGTCCTCGTTGGGCTCTTCCTCCTCTTCTGCTACGAGTTTTTCGTCCTCGAAGGTCTCCCCGGCGTTGCGCGCGCTGCTGCCGTTTCGTTCTTCGCTGTCCGGGTCCTCCTCCTTCAACTCGAGCTTGGACGCCGAGTCTCTTTTGCGCAGCGCTGCCATCTTCCGGGGCGCAAAAGTTGCACGCGCAAGGCGAAGGAAGGTTGAGAAGGGAGGGGGGGGGTCCGCGCCCTGGTCGAAAAGGTCTGCAGCTCGGTCAGTCTAAGCGTAAACAAGCAAGCGAGCGAGCAAGACGAGCGAGCACCGCACGGCGCGCGGCACAAGTGAAAACTGTCCAGTTCGGCAAGTGAAGAATCGTGGGCCGCTCAATTTGGGCGGCGGCCATAGCCGACTTGCGTCTGCTCCAGGTGGAAATAGTAGTACCAATGAGGGTTGTTGATTGACTGCTTATACTTGATTTGAATGATTGATTGCTTGGTTGCTTGCTTGATTGAGTGACTGCGAGTCCAAGTTGGGGATGCTGGCCGTGAGCATCTGCGGCAGAACTCTGTCTCGGATGACGCGCGAGGCGGCGTGCGCGCGCGCGCGGTGGACGCGGTGGCGCGGCGCGCGGCTGGCCAGGCTAGCAGACGCGCGGCTGCAAGCGGCTGCGCGCGCCGACCGGCCCTTTGCGGAGGTTCGGGGCGATGCCAGCGGCGCGAGTGGGCCGCTCGGGGCACCCCGATGCAAGCTCGAGCAGCTTGCGACGCGCGAGCTGGCGGCCCTCGCGGGCGCAGAAGGTCGCGGCGCGGTGGAGCGACGCGAGCTAGAGTCCTTGGCTCGCAAGAAACTGTCGACGCGTGCAGCGCTCGAGAAAGTGCTGGGATCGAGGGATCTCTACGGCGGGGTACTCGTGTTCGTGGACACTGCCGACATGAACGCACTGGCAGCAACCTCGCGGGAGTGCCGCGAGGCTGCGTGCGAGGACCTATTGTGGCGACCGCGTGCGCTGCGCATGCTTGGCAAGCAATTCATTCCCCGCGTGACCTTGGAGGTGACCCGGGACCGAGTGCTCGTAGCCTTGCAAAAGGCACATGCATTGGGATTCTTTCGAGGGGCCTCGCGCAATGCAATCGGCGAGCCATCTTCGGTTCCTTGTTCGCACGCGTGGAGGTCCTTATTGTCGGACTGCCGGAGACTCAAGTCACAACGTGCAGACGGCTTTGGGGGCGCTGTGGTCGTTCCGCGTGCGGAGATTTGCCCGCATCACGTGCTTGGCGTTGTACATTTATTGAGCATCCGAAAAGACCCTGTATGCGCGGCAGACATATTTGAGCGTTTTCTGACTCTTTACGCAAGTCTCGATGGTGATCTCCGGCTTCGCGACAATGTGGGTTTCTGTTTTCGCGCGCCACTGGACCCTGGAAGTGTGCGAGCTGGGAGCGGCACGCTCGAGTCGGTTTCGCACAAGGACTTTATGGATGTGGTGCTCGAGGCAAATTTGCAGCTCAAGGATCTCATATCATATCACCAAGCAACGCAGCCTGCTTCAAAGACGGTGCCTGCCGCCGCGCAACACATGTAAAGGTGACATTCGGAAGAGAAAAAAAAATAGAATAGAAGAAAAAAGTTGGCGCCTCGCTTTGTGTAGTATAGAATTGGAATGGATTTGTCAATGTGTGGAGTCTGAAGTAGCCGTATTTTAGGAGAGAGGGCAAGAGAACTTGGAGAGAAGGCGTGTGTACAAGAGTGACCTTTCAGGAACATGAAACATGAAAGATGCACGGAGGGAGACCTTTTTGTAAAAATTGCTGAGCAACGCTTTTCCCCTCCCCTCTTAAGCTACTTCCCCCCCCCCCCCCCCCCCCCCCTCTCTGTGAGGAGGAAAGCATGCAAGAAAGCGGGGAGTAGATGTATAGACTCGGAGCAAGTATGTACGGAAGCAACCAAGCAAAGAAACAAGCAAGGATTACTGTTTTTGCACTTCACAGGTCTTCACTCGGATAGAAGCGATTCAAGAAAAACTCACGCTTGATACGAAAGGTCAAGCAAAACGAAAGCTATCAATCGCTAGCTCGCCCGCCTGGTCAATCGATTGATCGCGAGAAAAAAAGGTGAAGAGTATATTGCTGTCACTTCAGGTTTTTAAAATGGAAAGTAGGATGAGTGCGCATGCGCGAATGGATCTTTCTTCTACTGCTTGGCCCACTCCTCCATCGACTTCTCCCACTTCTCGAGGTTGCCGGGGACCTTGGACCACTCCTCGAAGCTATCGTCCATGATGGAGGGAACCTCGGTGTCGGAGCCCGAGGCGGCGGCGGCGGGGGCCTCCGCCTTCGCCTCCTCCTTGCTGCCGCCGGCCACGAGCTTGTAGAGGCCGTAGAGCACGACCCAGGAGGCCATGTTAGCGAGCACGATCTGGTGGTCCTCCGGCAGGTACTGGCGCACGATCTTCTCAGCGCCCTCGTACTCGACCTTGGCGTGGCCGCCGGCCATGCCGCGCCGCGCGCCGATGCGGCTCGCGGCGGGGCCGGCGAGCGGGGCCGGCGACGACGCGCGCGCGGGCGGCGCCGCGCGCAGCTACTCCCAGAGCGCCGAGCATCTTCTCTCTCTCTTCCTCTCCCTGACTCCGCTGCGCGCTCGCTCCTGCCTGCGGTGCTTGCTGCCTGCCTGCACTGCCGCGTCGCGAATGGGTCTGGCTGTGCTCGCCTCTCCTCCTCTCCTCCCTCCTCTCCTCTCCTCTCTCCTCTCCTCGCCTTCCCTCCCTTCCTTCCCTGCTCGCACCTTTCTGCCTTTCTTTCTGCCTGCCTGTCTCCGCTCCTTGCTTTCCTTGCCTGCGCTCTCTCTGCTTGCCCGCCTTTCCCGCGCCCCTCTGCTTGGCCTCCCTCTGCCTTCTCGCGCCGCTGCAGGGTGACCGACCCTAACCAAACCTAACCCCGCCCCCTCTGCCGCGCGCCGCCCCCCTCTCTGCAGGCCGCGGAGGCGCCCGTGCAGGTGGGGGGCCCGTCTCCGCCGCGGTGCCATGCAGAGAGCCTGCGTCTGCCCGCGTGCTGTCAAGCTAGTAAGGACGTGCCAGCGAGCAGGGGGGGGGTGCCGCAAATCAGCCCGACCCAGCAGTGGGCAGTCCTCGGGACCATCTGCAGAACGTTTGCGGAACGCATGCCGCGGGTCAGCATTGCAGCTAGGCGGTTGCGCCTAAGGGCAGCGGTAGGACGGCCGACCCGAGCATGGTGAGGGAGATGTGGGCGCTGGTGCGGGATAATGAAAAGGGCGGAGCTTCGCGCGAGCTGTGGTAAGTCTCCGCTGGCCGCTGCTCTTCGCATAGCACCATGCAGCGCAAAGCGGCGCGATGCAGCCTGAAGAAGCAGCCCGGAAAAGCTCGAAGCAGCCTAAACCCGGGGAGGGTGCGGGGCGGGGTGTGGGCGCGCCGCGCGAGGGAAAACAAGGGAGGGCAGCGCGAGGCAAGGGCCAGACCTCTCTGTAGAATGAAGAGGCGGAGAGGCCGCGGCGCGCGCAGGCGGCGGCGGGCGGGCGGCGAGGCGCGGCG
>KN805428.1:27839-48176 GCA_000818945.1 Schizochytrium sp. CCTCC M209059
GTTGGGGCGCGCCCCGGTTGGGTTTTTTGTTGTCGTGCATGTACTCAAGAAATCCACCATCGCCGCCGGGCGGTGGCCATGGTGCCATCAACGATGATCGTCATCATGGGCCCCCGCCGGCGGCTGCCGAGATGTCCTCGAGTAGCTCCAGCACCAGCACCGGCAGCCGCCGGCGCACCAACACCGCTGCGCAAGCACCTGCTCCCGCCGCCGACGCTGCTGCTGCTGCTGCTGCTGATGATGAGGATGCTGCTGCTGCTACTGCTGGCCGAAGGGCCCCATCTGGCCGCGATTTAGGCTTTGTGCTCCGGGGCAAGGCCACAGGCGCGGTTTCCTCTTTGAGACAAAATTCGGAAAAACGAAATCGCGTCTCTTCCCATTCGAGTCGTCGCGCCGAAGGCGAACATCAGCAACAAATAGGACGAGCACGCCCTCCAAGCAATGATGACCGCGAAGACAACGACGACGAAGAAGAAGATGATGATGATGATGACCGCGAAGACAACGACGACGAAGAAGAAGATGATGATGATGATGACCGCCCCTGTCCCGTAGAAGGCTGCTCAAATATCTGCATCGAAGGCTGCGACAGATGCCGTCTTCATGGCGGGCGACGACGATGCAGTGAGCCTCATTGCAAAAAATTCGCGCAGGCCCCATCTCAATTTTGCAAATCTCACGGCGGAGGGTACCGCTGTAATTTTCCTGGATGTAGCAAGTCTGCAGCTGGCAGCATCCATCGCTGCGGTATGCACGTCCAAGATCTCACCGGAATCCATGCTTCACCTACAACCGTGTCTCGGCAATGCGCCGTTCCAGACTGCGTCATGCGTGCGGTCATAGTTGTTTACCTGTGCAAGGCTCATGGTGGAGGCCGCCGCTGCACATTTTCCGGCTGTTTCAAGTCCGCTTGCGCTCGATCCAAGCTTTGTGCGGCGCACGGCGGTGGTCGCCGCTGCTCACACGAAGGTTGCACAAAAAGTGCCGTGGGAGCAACACTGGCCTGCGTATCTCATGGCGGCGGCCGACGCTGCATTCTCGCCGACTGCACTAAATCTGCTCGCAGCGGCTCTGACTTTTGTCAGGCTCATCGAACAAAATATCAGCTTCGGCGAACCCAACAAACGGGTTCCAAGGACAGCTCTGCGGACGACATCCCGATAACACTTGCTCAGGCTTACGCGCGCAGCGCATTCGCACACGCAGACGACACATCGCAGCCAATTACAGATTGGCCTCAAGAAAATGTTTCCGGTGCATCATCGGCTTTCGGAAATGACTTGTCCTCATATAAATCGAACACTACGTCGAATAGTGTCTCTCATCAGGCTTCGCAACATCATGGATCCAGCCGAGCTGAATCACAGGGCTCCTTCTCTGAAGAACGACGGGGAGAAGGAGGAGGCCCAGACATGCAAGCCTCAGATGTCACAACAACATCTTTGTCGCCAACATTAAAGCGAAAGCGTCACTCCGGATCAGATGACGCCCTTTCCTCTGCTGTAAGCGACGATAATTCTTTAAAGCGAGATCGTAATCGATACTCGAGAGGCATCCGCAAGCGTCGCCAAGATGCGGACAGCAAACTCTTACAGGATGCCATTATTTCCTCTATGCAGGTAGTTCCTTTCGCCGGTCCTGCGCAAAGTAACACCTCCCACATGATTGCTCCCGTGCAAAGAGCAATCCGACAGGGCTACATTGTACCCCCTGGCACGGCCTCGCCATTTCCTCAGCAAAACATCGCTTTCACTCAAGGTTCTCACCAATTCGCTGCGAATGCTTTCCCCCCTCCTGGGAGCTTTCCTTCGCAGTTTTCCTATGGCATGCCCATGCCTTTTCATCCCTACAACCATTCGCCGCCACCTTCGGCTTTTGTAGGTGGACAACCTTTCGGTGCCCTCATCCAACCTTTCCCGAATGCGCAACAGCAGCAACAACAACCGCAGGCCGCAGTGAATTATTCATTTCAACCTCAGTCTCAGCTGCCAGGACACACTCCATTTGGCCAACAACAGATTCGGGATCCAAACTTTCTTACGTCAGCGATGCCTTTGGCTGCAGTGGGGACTGCTTCGAATGTCGCAGAAAAGGATGACGACGACGCAGACTCTTAGTCCGATTTAGACTTCCATCTTTTATTTCCACTTCTTGCTATTGCATTATGGTCTCAGTCCTCCCCTCTCTTCTTTCTCCCTCTTCATGAACAGTAAAATGTGAAAGGATATGTTGCTGCTCTCCTCTGTAACGATGGCCTTATTTTGTATATATCTTCACCGTTACTTTCAGGCCTTCGGATGAAATGCTCGTTCGTTCAGATTGAGCATTTTCGCATCGTCGTGAATAATCAGAGGAGTCGAACCTACAAAGCAAAGTCAGGCCTAGGTAGTAAACAAAAGAAGAAGAACGTACCCCACGTTTCATTTTTGAGGCCACGCACCCTGTATTCACCGCCTAACGACGCTGCAGAATTTCACCACAACTTCCACAGCCACCACTGTCATTAAGCTTTCCGTGAGAAAAAGAAAAAAAGAAAAAAAGAGGGCAGCAAAGCTTGATCGAGCGGTCGATCGATCGTTCGATCACAACCTGCTCCCGCGCTCGCACGTGAGCGCGCGATCGCGAGGGCGAGACGCGATGCAGCACCAACAAGGCGGTGGCGGATACCCGCCGCGGGGTACGCCTCAGCAGCAGCAGCAGCAGCAGCAGCAGCAGCAGCAGCAAGCGCAGCAGCAGCAGCAGCAGCAGCAGGGATATCGCGGCCATCCAACAGCAGGCGCCGCGCCACCGCGCCCATATGGGCGGCCGCCGCAGCAAGCCCCGCACGCCCAAGCATATGCACAGGCCAGACCACCGTACGCCGCGAGCGCTGGCCAAGGCCGGCCGCCTATGATGCAAGGTGGTGGCAACCCTGCGTCGACTCAGGGACCAACTGCGGCCCACCTCGCCGCCTCAGGGTCCGTGGGCGCCCCAAGGGGGCCTTCCGGCGTGTCGCCCATTCGTCCCTCATACCCGAACGCCGCATCGATGCAGCAGCAGCCGCAGCAGCCGCAGCAGCAGCAGCAGCAACAGCAACAGCATCGCCCCAGGCCCGCTCCACGTCCCAGTGCAATGGCCCAACACTCTCCAACAGGATCAGGCACTACGGCTAAGCCCATGCATCCAGGCGGCAAGGATATGGCTGCAACAAGCCCAGCTTACACAGGTCGTATGCCACAACTCACCCCAGGCGCTTTTCCCAAATTGCGTGCGCGAGGCTTTGGTGATCAGGAAGTACTTGCGTCTGTACGTAAGCTCAACGAGCTGGTGCAGAGCATCGACCCGCATGCAGATCTGGAGCCAGAAGTCCAGGAGGTCCTTTTGGATCTTTCTGTAGCCTTTGTGCAGGAAGCTGCTGAGCAGGGTATCAAGCTCGCGCGCCATCGTGGGTCCTCGGAGCTCCAGCTTGAAGACCTTCGAATGTTCGTCGAAGGTCGACTCGGCCTTCACGTCCCTGGCTTCGGCTCCACTCTTACGGGCGGGGTGCCTGCCTCGCAATTTGACAACCAGCGCAGAAATGGCCCTGACTATGTTCCAGACGCTCATGCTGCTCGCCTCGAGGTGAAACGCAAAGCCCATGTACTACTTCAAGACAACCTGTTTGCGGATAATAAGTGACAACCTTTCTTTTCCCGTTGAAGCAAAGCAAGCTTCTTCCTATTCCTTTTCTATTCTTTTTCACAGAAAAAAATATGCCCCACGAGCGCAAGAACTTTAGATAGACTTCACCTGGCGACACGAATTTTCTTGTGTTTTTCCTCTATGTATTTCAAATGAAGGCGAAACCTGATTGCAATGAAAACATGGAAACTTTTTGCTTTTAAAAAAAGTATTTTACTCTTTTTTCGCGGACAGCGCAGTTGGCGAGGGAAAAAAGTACAGCGCACAAGGGTCAACCGTGCAAGCAACGTCATCTTGCAAAGACGCCTCGAAGACGACCCCTTCGCGTTCCAAAATAGCGCGCTTCTCGCGCAACTTTGGCGCACCGTGACCCTTTTGGCCAGAAAAACCTCCCAAAGCACGTGTGCTCGCCACCACGCGATGACAAGGGACGGTGGGTGCAAAGGGATTGTTACGTAGCGCGTTTCCCACCGCACGTGGGCTCGAGCCCAGTTCTCGGGCAACCTCGCCGTATGTAGAGACCTTGCCCGCAGGAATCGTAGAAATCAAATCGTAAACCCGCTGCTGAAAGACTGTAGGCTTGTCGCGCTTCTTCTCGACCGAAGTGGGCCATGACGCCTTGACGGACTTGGGCTTGCTCAATTCCTTCTTCTCAGCAAGCGTTGCTCCTCGCTTCGAGCGCAAAGCCGGTTGCGACGCCGTTAAGCTGCGCCGCGCTCGGGCGCCCATTGCACTAATGATGGAGAAGGCACGGGTCTTCGTCCTGCTCCACCTCTCTTCAGGCTGCTCTACAGACACCCACCAACGACAGACGTGCCTCGCCTCTGCCTTGCCCCACGCACGCTGGCGTCTCGCGCACCTGACTCGGATATTCTTTCTTGATTTGCCCTGCCGCGCGAGCGGACTTGCCTTGACTCCCTCCGGGCCGACCTCGCTCTTGCAGTGCATTCTACAAACGTTCCACCAACAAGCTTCGTTGTTCGGAAAAGGCAAATGGCTGAGGCTGGAAAAGGAAAGGCATCGTTGGCTGACCGACCTCCACCTGCCTAGAGAGGGTCATGAGCGGGAAACCTTTGATGGCCTATCCTGGCAGGCAGGTAAGGCCATCTAGAATCCGGCTCGTCATGCTCACTCATCGGAAAAATTCAAAGAATGAACCGCCATGAAACTTGCCGTGACGATTCACAGTCAATCATGCGCAAAGCCCGCAAGTCACACTGCGAGGCGCTCTTTGTTTCAGCACATAGGTGACAACAGTCGCTTGCCTAAACTAGACGCTTTCGAAGACAGCCTCTGCGATTTCATCACACGTTCCAAGTACTTCGAGAGCAACCTCTTGCAGAGACCCTTCAAACATCAGGTCCGCGATGCTTTCAATGATCTGGTGCTGCGACATTCCTGTGCCGTGCAATGAGGCCTCCACGAGTTCACGGTGCTTAAGAAAAGACCGCCTTCCCTCCATGATTTCTTCCGCAACTTTGCTACTGAGTTCCGTCCTTTCCTCTCTACTGCCGGTGTGGACGCTGGTGCTCGGGTATGTTGACCCTTCGGCCAGGCGAGTGCGCTCTTTTGCATGCCGCTCTTCGTTTTCGTCGCGCGCCTTGTGCAAGCTTTCACTCAGGTCTGATGTGCCCGTGAGGTCCTTGGCGCCAGTAGATGCTGTCAGAGAGGCGAGCTCATGCTGCCACTTCTTTCGAATCGCTTCCTCGCGAGCCATCAGCTTTTCGAGCTCGCGAACAAGCTCGCCATTGGCCTGTACATCTCTCTTTGCTTTACCGGCCTGCTCGATGCCCGCTCTGGATCCAACACGATGGCTCAAACGCTCATGCTGGAAGGCGGCACGTTTGATTCGTGGACGAGCCTTGAATTGGGGCTGAGATTTGACGAGCTTTTCCACAAGTTGATCGAGTCGACGCCTCTCCGCGGCAAGTGCCCGTGCGATCGCCTCGTCAAGGTCACGTTTTTGATATTCGTTCGCCTGCCCATGCGCTCCGCTTTGTCTTTGTGGAGATGCAAATCTACTCGGTATGCGCTCGTCCAGGTCTTCCCGCACGATTTGAATTGCAGGCGGGTCCTTCGCGCTCTCGGGTAGTGGAGGTGCAGCAGGCAAAGGCGTAGTTTCCGTCGACACATCCTGTGTACGGTTTCGTATGCCCCGCTGATGTTTGTGGTGCGGATGGCCTCCTCCTCTTCCTCCTCCTCCTCCTCCTCCTCGAGTCTGTGCTCCAAGCTTGAGCAGCGAACTCGCCTTCCGCTGCTGCTCTCGCGACCTCGCGACATTGATTGACCAAGGTTGCGTAGCCCCTTCTCTCCGTCGACTGTTAGACTTTGGTCTGGGCTTGGGTTTAGGCCTGGCTGCTGGTCGTACTGCGGGTCGTTTGGCTGAAGGTTTCGTTTTTTTTACGGAACTCTTTCGGACGGGAGGTGGGTTGCCAAACAAACCTTTGGCGCTCGTTGTCACGTCGTCATTCCAATCTTTGCGTGGCTGAGCGCGATTATCTTTCTGCTTTTGGGCCAGGAATTTTGCTCGCTCGTTGCGGCGTTTGTCGATCAGAAATTCCCTGCGTAGCTCGTCTGAACGTAGGTTTGCGTCAAAGAGACCTTCATCACGCCTCTTGGTGATCTCAGCTTGTCCCTGCCTCTCGCTGGGCATGCCTCGGCGTGGTGTCAGGGTAGGTGGTGGAGGAGGCTGCTCGGCCTTGGATTTGGTGTCTGCCCGTTCACGCTGCTGCATCATTGCGGCCTTGGCTCGCGTTGGATACGGGTTTTGGTTGTCAGGATTGTGCAAAATAATCACATCCCCATCCAATGGTTCTTCCCAGGTTGGGGGTTGCGCCGTCGATGTCTGATGTTTACGCTTGGGCTCTGCTTGCTCATGCGTGGCTAGTCTTCTTTGCAGCATCAGCATGGACCCGTAGCCCCGGCGCGTTGCACCCATAGTATAGAGACTGTTGCCAGCACCGAACCCAAGCTGCGAGCCAAATGAGAGTCCAAGAATAGAGTCCTCCATCATTGTTTACTCGATTCTCGAGTTCGAGCAAACACTTGTCCAGGACTCCCACCGTTCACCGAGATGTATTTCCTTTTTCGCCCTTCCCCCCCAAAAAAAGGACGTCCTTCTTCTGGCCGGTCGTGCGAGCAAGGCGTCCAAAGAGTCTGGAGTCTGCTCTCCGAGGCCTTCGCGCTGGCAGACCAGCGTTAGAACTGCACCGTCCAAACGACGCAGCGATCCTCGCTTCGTCCTTTGCTGCGCTCGGCTTTGCGCTTCGCAACCACCAGCGCGGCCGCCTTTGCGCTCCAGCGCGCCCGCTCGGCGGTTTTGGTCCAAGAGCCCTGCAATTTTCCCCCCTCTTTCTCCCTTCTTCTTTTTCATTTTCTCCAAATGGGGAAAATGCCAAATAATGCCACTTCTTGGATGCATAGACGGCTAAGTCCAAAAAACTGCTCAACGGCTATTTCAGCTTTGCTGCTTGCAACAGCTTGCTGGCTGGTGACCGATGAGCGGAAGTTGTTATTTCGTGCGCATGGCGGGAACTCGTATACACGATGCTGCCTGTACCTATACAAGTGAAAAGGCACGTATTCAGCCAGCGACACGCGCAAGGGAGGTGGGTCGACCTGTCGTCGCCGTGCCTTCCGAGACGGTTCGTGTTCAAATAGACAGCTTGACAGAAAACATTGTTGAGATCATTTGCAGAGAAGACTATACCTGAACATCACTTTACCGGCTAGCGGGATCAATCGTTTCACGAGAGCCAGCGCTCCTTCGGGAGGCTACAATTGTTGGCTCGACTTATCGATGCTGGTCACCCTGGCGGCTTCAGCCGGAATCCTGCAGAGAGCCTAGGCAGGACAGACGTCTTGCAGGCGCGTGGGCGCTGCGCCTCGCGCGACGCTCGCGCGCTCAAGAAAGGCTACTATCTCATCGTTGCGCGTCTGGCGACGTACGTGCGTACGCCAGACATAGCACGGGTCGCAGCGAACAAAATATCTCAAGAACTCTTGCTTTTTGAGAACGCGAAGCGTGACGCGGCGTGCGCTAGTAGGACGCTGACTTGGCTTTCCGGCAAAGCAAAGCAAAGCAAAGACGTGCAGAGTATAACAAACCATGTGGTCACCGCAAGGGCAAAGCCCACCCACCAGGTCTTCGTATCGACACAAGGCACTGTCAAGCTTTGCAAGCGAAACAGACCGCTGGGATTCTACAGTTCTCCCAACCTTGCGTGCAGGCAAACGAAAGGTGAATGCTCCGGGTTCGTACGGCGTGGGTAATAACGCGGCCGCAACATCCGATGCATCTACACCTGTCTCTCGCTTCAAATATCTTCGCGAACGTACGATGGCAAGGTTCCGGGGTCGAGTGGACAGCAAATTCCATGAATCAGTGGTGCCCAACTCAGTTCTTCGTGGAGGCGGTGATCGACAAGGGGGTGATGACAATGGGGAAGACGAAGAGCAAAAATTCTTTGTACATGAAGATATTAAAGTGCCTTTTCGACTCCAATTGCGTCACATTTTAACGTCTTCCAGTATTGGCGTCGCAATTGACCTCATCAGCTGCGCGTTGTCGGTCATTGCATGCATCTTTTACGTCTGGTCAACGTACGATGAGTCCCTCGAGACGCTTTTCTTATTCATTGAGGCAGGAATTTCTGCGTTTTTTCTCCTCGAGTACATGCTTCGATTCTATGTGACCAACAATCGGGTCCGTTTCTTCTTTTCATGGTTTTCCATCGTCGATATATTGACCATCGTGCCGGTGGTCTTCGATCTATTGCTGCATGAAAGTATCACAGGAACGTCTCTTGCCTTTCGCATCATTCAAATTTTGCGCGTCCTACGAATCGCTCGACTACTCCGCATTCATCGTGTGTTTACATACCTGAAGACGGAACTACAGCGCGAAACTGCGCGCTTCATTTTGAACATGATCTCCATCACGTTCATTACTGCCGCCTTTATTTTTGCGATCGAAAATAGCTTGCGCGAAGAGCTCTACGTAGAGCCTCTACTCTTTCACGATGCCTACTATTTCACCATTGTCACGGTGTCCACCGTCGGCTTCGGTGACATCAAGGTATACACGCAGCTTTCGCGCGCGTTCATCGTTCTGGTGATCATTGGCTCTCTCGTCTACATTCCCATGTCAACGAATGCTTTGCTTCGTTTGCTTTCAGAGGATTCCATGTACAGATTACGTCGATATCGGCCCCGGCGAGCCCGCCACGTTCTTGTGCTCGGCGAGATTCATGCCGATGGAGCGCTCAAGTTTTTGCAAGAGTTCTTTCATCCGGATCATGGAACACAAGACGACGTTCATGTCGTCTTTCTCATGGGCAACCTGCCTTCTGCAGAGCTGAAAATGGTGCTTGAGTCTCAGCGCTACGAAATGTCCGTCACATATCTGCAGGGGTCAGTGCACTCGATCGAAGATCTCGATCGCGCGCGCGCCTGGGATGTCGCTGCTGTGTTTGTGCTTGCGCGCAAATTCACTGTCGAAGAGGCAGAGGTGGATCGAAGTACGATGATGATCGCCTTGGCCATTAAGCAATATCATTATCGCGTTCTTGGGTCCCCCGTCCAAATCTGTCTTCAGTTGATTCGTCCCGAGAGCCAAAAGCAGTATGCCCTCGCTTTCAGGAAGATTGGGAGAAAGAACGAAAGCTATAGGGAAATCAACTCGCAGCAGCGTCCGTCCAATGGATCAATCGCATCTTCGATTGGGGCACTGACGCCAGTCGGCACTTACCCTCCCAATAGACATTGGCAGCAAAGCGCAAGTGTGGAAGATGTCGTACGATCAGAGATCAAGGTCGTTCCTTCACCGATGCCTTCAAGTCAAAATGGACGTCGTGTCTCGGACAGCAAAAGGCGAAACATTGGTAGCGCTGTGAATCAGAATCGTCGAGAGAGCGAGGGACCTCAATCAGAGCCTCTGTCGGGCGCTGCTGACATTCTTGCGCTGATGCAAACACATCAAGCACTCCCGCGTCAGCAATCATCGTTGTCGGTCGCATCCAAAACGCCTCTCCAAGGGCCGCAAAAGACTGGACTCGGCCCCCAGGACATTGTAATCTGTACGAATCAATTAAAAATGGAGCTCATGGCGAAACACTGTTTGTGCCCAGGCATCACAACGTTCATCACAAATCTGGTCATCTCACTCGATGATGACGCGCATCGGGACCGCGGCGTTGACTCTCTTGCGCCGTGGGAAAAGGAATATCGAGCTGGCTGTGACTTTGAGCTCTACCGAACCAAACTGACGCAGGGATTTAGTGGGATCCACTTTGAAGACATCGCACTCGCTCTGTACATGGAAACGGGCACACTGGTAATTGGCGTCGAGGTGAGCGCTGCCATGCATATGACCGACGGTTCGACACATGCAAAATCACGGCTCCTTTTAAATCCAGTCGGCTTTGTCATTCCGGACACGACAGAATTCTCGGTCCACGCTATCGTGATTGCGCAGGATCGGGCTAGCGCAAACTTGTCGACATGGAGATCGAATCCGCAAGAGCCAGGCAAGGGGGGAGGCGGTCTCACGGCTTCTTTTTATGGGCTCACGGCGCCTGCGCAGAAAGTGAGCAGCATGAAGTTTAACAGTCAAAATGTAGGCAAGCCAGAGACAGAGGCGAGCAGGATCGAAGCGAAGGTGCGCATGTACAATCCAACGGAAGCTCGACCCGGCATCGAAATATCCCGGAAAATGGCCGAATTTGATTCTGCTTCGCTGCAGCATCAAATCAGCAGTGGTTCCAGGGACAAGAGAGCGTATGGCGCAGCCTCTGAGCGCCTCCGACGGGCAAAGATTCATTCGCAGTTGTGCGAAGAGCATCCGAGTGTGAAAAATCACGTAGTATTTATTGGTTCGACGACAGATTTCGCCGCCTTTGTGAGAATCTTGCGCCACAAGACCAAAGGCGCGACCAAGAGCCTGCCCGTTGTTGTGCTTTCTACCACGATGCCAAGTGTCCAAACTTGGGCCGCGCTTCCAGGGAAAGGAGAACACGTGTACATTGTAGAGGGCTCACCGCTAGACACCTTTGACCTTAAGCGCGCCGGAGTTCATTATGCATCTTGTGCTGTGGTGAGCACGACACAAGGGCAAATGAAACAAGCTGGACGTGCACTGTCCGTAGACAACCAACGCGATGACTCCGAGGCGCTTGCTGTGGCAGATGCGGACGCCATCTTTGCGCATCAGGGCATTTTGAGACTGAATCCTGATATCGAAATCATCACAGAGGTCGTCAACACAGAAAACATTGTTTTTTTGGAAACCAAATCGCGGCTCTTGCACAAGGCTGAGCGACACCTGTCCTTTCATGTGGCCCCCAAAGAAACAGCAAATGGTGCGCACAGGAGTCCCTCGCAGGTGCAAGGGGTTGCAGCGACGCTTCCCGATGCAGGCGACGAAGAAATTGACGGAACGGTAGACATTGGCAAAAACGATCGCCACACGCGGGGCCTGATTGCTTCGGGGACAATCTTTACAATCTCGCTTCTCGATGCACTTCTCGCCCAAAGCTTTTACAATCCCAAAGTCTTGGCTGTCCTCGAGCAGCTTCTCGCTGGTGAATCCCAGACTGAAGCGGACGCGGCTATGTGGACAGAGGTTCTCGGCGAGGCTTCGTCAAGCCTCATGTACGTGGCGTCCGTCCCGGAGGAATTCGAAGAGGCTACCTACGGGGATGTCTTTCGTTATTTCTGTCTCGAAAAGGGGATGCTCTCTGTCGGCATATCCCGCGGTGTCACGCTACGCCGTGCAGGTATCAGTACACTCGGCAATCGCCATCGCTATGTGCTCACGAACCCACCTGCGGAGACAGTGCTTCAACGTCAAGACAAGATTTTCGTTTTGGCACTCATGGAACCTGAAGAGGAGACGCGGGGGGGCGGGATGCTCGACGTTCTCTCTGCGTTTCAGCAAAAACGTCCAGGTCCTTTTGCTGCTGGGGAAAGCGCTGCGCCCGCAGCAATTACTTCTCTTTTGCCGACAACAAAGCCAGGCACCGGAGATGACGATGGTAAGGCGATGCTGCCTTCTTCTAAAACATTGCACCCTGAATCTGAATTGCGTGAGACGTCGGCGCCAGCCACGTCTAAATCTGAAGCGCCCGCTTTCAAGCTGGGCGGAAACTCGGCCCCCTCGACGCAGATAAAGCGGCAGTCAAAACGTCCGAGCACCTTGGATTCGGGCGGCTTGATCGATCTGGCTGAAGAGATCCGAGAAGACGAACTCTTGGAGATTGACAAAGATGAACAAGACTAGCTAGGATGTATACGTAGCAGAAATGAATTGCTCGAAGTGCCAGATATTATTTTTCTTTTGACGCATTCAATGATGGCGAAACTTTGCCTCACGTTACAAATGGTATACCACGCATCTGCTTCGCTGGTGTGCATGCATGAATCCCACTCAATACATTGCTGCTATCAATGTCTATGTCTGCGTCTCGCCATGTTTCGTCACGCCTCGTCTCCTCTTCGGACAACCGGCCATTCTGAGTATAGCCCCATACCTCCACTCAAACTGTAGTCGTACTTCGTATACTAGGCCTAGTCAAACGTAGCATACGCCGTGTGTATATACGTATACACACATCCAAGCTCGGAGCTCGCGCTGGTCACTTCACTTCACTTCACCTCACCTCTCCGTCCGTGCCGCCAGCGACCGACGGCAGGTTGGTAGGTACTGCTCGTGCTCGCTTTCTCCGGCCCTTTACCATCGATGGCGAGCGACAACTCCACTAGCTAGCTACACGTACTCTAACTAGCTAGCTACGTATACGTATACCTCGCTAGCTAGCGCAGCTACCTAGCTGTGTCCCGCCGGTCTTTTGCACTTGCAAACACAAGCAGCGCCCTCCCTTCCTCCCTCCGCGTCGCAAAACCTGAACTCGAGCGAGGCGAGGCGAGGCGTCCGGCGCGAGGCCCCGGGAGGACAGGAGCGCGGCGACCATGGTGTCGCCGTCCGCGTGCGTCACGCTGCGCATCACAGGTACGTGCCCGCGACGGGCGAGCGGCCGCGCTGCGCGCAGGAGTGGCACGGCACGGCAGGGCTGGAATGGACCAGGCGAGCACGTGCATGCGTGCGGGCGAGTGCGAGAGCAGGGCGCGTGCGCGCGCGCGAGGGAGAAGAGGAGGGAGGCGAGCAGCAGCAGCAGCAGCGGCAGCAGCAGCAGCAGCAGCAGCAGCGGGCAGCGGCACGACGAGGCGCGGCGAGGCGGAGGGCCACGGGGGCAAGGAAATGAGAGAGAGCGCGGCGGTGCCTCCGTCGTCGGAGGGATGCTATGGCAAGGCCATCGTCATCTCTCTGCTTAGGGCCGCGAGTTAGTCGCACAGAAAAGGAAGGGAGAACTAACTAATGTGGTATGGTACACACACACGCGGTGTGCACCCCGCCTGCACAAACTCTGGCTGGTGCT
Source organism: Schizochytrium sp. CCTCC M209059 (assembly GCA_000818945.1). Classification (NCBI taxonomy): domain Eukaryota; class Bigyra; order Thraustochytrida; family Thraustochytriidae; genus Schizochytrium; species Schizochytrium sp. CCTCC M209059. Next base: position 40,934 of record KN805428.1, read on the forward strand.
GGCTGGCTGGGTGACTGACTGACTCACCATGCGACCCGAATCTCGTAGCCAAGAGCGCGCAGAATCTAAAGAATTTGCAGACACTGCTACCGCAAGACCCGTACGTACGCGTGGAGACCCTTCCTTGGAACGATGAGGCCGAAACCAAGGCCGCGCACGGCACCGACCCGGTGTGGAAGCCGAAACACCGCCCCGTGATGGAGCTCCCCTACTATGGGCGTCCCGTCCCGCCCGATCAAGCGTTGCTTCTCGTGGAAGTGCTTGACTGGGAGGCAACCCGCAAGAACCGCATCATCGGCGGTAACACCCTCGATCTCTCCCAGATCTTGCGGAAGACGCCACTCGGCGAGACGCGGGAGCTCGTCGTGCCGCTCAAGGACCCGGATGGCAAGAGCGCTGGAACCGTCTTTCTGGAGTTCGAGGTCGTCATGCGCGGCACTTTCGAAGTGACCGTGCTTTCGGGTCGCCAGCTGCGCAACATCCAATCGAGCTTTGAAGACCTGATCAAAGAGCAGGACCCTTATGCGCGTGTGTCCTTTCTTCCTGCCCCGGAGAATGGGAACAAACAGGTAGCCTCCACCAAGGCTGCGCGTGGCGTGAATCCTGTCTGGGATAGAAAGCGCCACAAGAGCAAGCTTACGTTTGACTTCGATGGCGAGGACAAGCCCCGTCTTCTCGTTGAGGTCCTCGACGAGGAAGTCTTACGTAAAGATCGTCTCATTGGAACAGGCGCGCTGGATCTGATCAAGCGCGTGCTCTCGGAAGGTGCGGGTGCTCGCGAAGTTCACAAGACTGTGACCGTGGAACTTGTGGACGAGGAATTCGTGCCCGCAGGTAGTGTTGAGCTCGATATTCACTTTATCAACGAGGCCTACGATGAATCGAAGCCCATCATCACCGGTCTTTCGTCGCGCGATCTTAATGTGGACATTCACAAAATGTCCGGATCCGATCTTCTTCGTGAACTGGGTCGTCTCTTCATTCAGGTGGAAGGCGAGCTTGAGAGCGCGGCACCTGGCTTTCTCCACGACGTGACTGACCGCGTTCCGATTTCGGCTCTCTTCCTGGCCATGTGGGGTCTCTTGGGTGTTTTGGGAGTGGTTATTCTTCTCACGCGCGGCGCCAAGCTTCTGAGTCTGTGTGTAGGCGTGTTGTTTCCGTGCTACTGGTCTTTCAAGGCAATTGAGACCGAGGGCAAAGATGACGACACGCAGTGGCTCATGTACTGGATGATCTTTGGCACGAGCATGGTACTGGAGGAGACTCTTTTCAAGGTGCCCGCAATGCTTCAGCCAGGCCTTTTTTTCGCGTCCAAGATGATCTTTCTTGTGTGGCTTTCGCATCCGAAATTCCAAGGTGCCACATTGGCCTACAAGCGACTTGTGGCGCCTCTTTTGCGCAGGTATGAGGATCGCATTGACGAGCGCCTCAGGGCTGCTCGTAAAGCCGTAAAGGACCTTGATGATCGTGTTCGTCTGGAGCCTGAGTCGGAGGACGAGAGCTAAGAATAAAAGGCGTGCCTCCCATGGTTCGTAGTACTACGTAGTTATTGAGAAAAAAAATAAAAGGATCAAAAACGAATCGTTGGATGATCTCTTACCGTGACTGATTAGCCAAACGGTAGCACTTGTCCTTGTCCCTGCAAGTACCTCGGCCTGCGGTGATTTGTCCTATTTTTTTTTTAAGATGTAGTGAAATGTATGTGAGCACCAAGCCCTTCTACTTAACTAATAAAACAACCAATAGGATGTGAATAGGCCTACAGCTAACGTGCGCGAAGCTGTCGAAAGCAGGAAGGGGATCTCGCAGGCGTCTGACGGACTCCCGGACACCAATCTAATCAAGCCAAGTCAAGCCAAGCCAAGCCAAGAAACAGACGGGTGCGCCGTGCGTTTGCTGCATACAAGCGTACTTACACGTGTTTGCGTGCGCGCGTGCAAGGTGCATGCAAGCGAGCGCCTCGTAGAGAATGCGCGTCCCCGGGAGTACAAAGAAGCCAGAGGACCAGGAAGCCGCTGCGTCCAGACCGCCGCACTCGTGGCTCACCGCGGCGGGCGTAGACTACGCGCTACGCTCAAGCTCCTCATCATCCTTAATGTCGGCAGCTTCATCATCATCTTCGTCTTCGTCGCTGGAAGGATTGGCTCATCGAGAAGGCGACTCTTCAATGCCAGAAGGTGCCGACGGCGTGATCAAAGGCTGGATGCTCGCTGCTGTACGTCCCTGCGCTGGCTCCTCTGTTGACGATTTGCAAGCGCAAGTCCCTGTAGCAGACGATGCATGGCGTCTCTGTCTCGCACGCTTGGACGCACTAAATCTTAATCTATACGACGGGCAAACGCACTTGTGGCTCCGCTGCGACGTGTACGATGCTGGCCGCTCTGTGGCCAGCATACACTCGCGCGTTCTCTCGTTCACCTTTGCAGACGGACTCGGTAGGCGACATCGGGTATTTTGCAAGCTTAAAAACGAAGAGGCTTGTCACCGCTGGATTGAGGCTATTTACCAGGCACGTGCGTACCGTGCGACATGGACAATGACTTCGTGTCGCACGGCCGAGACAACCCTGTGCTGCTGTGCATTCGGACGCAACGTTCTCTCCCAGATCTTTTGGTTTACGGTGGGTAACTTTCTCGCCATTCTCCTCGATCTTAGCAGTATTGCGTGGGACTTGCTGGCGCGCGGGGGCGCTCAAGCGAACAAAAACGAGTCCCGTCGATTGGAACTCGAAGCAAACATGGTGTGCAATGGAATCACGGTGCTTGGTTTGTTGGGCCTCTTGAGCGTACTCTACGGGACAAAGCACCCGATGGAGACTGTTTTGCGCCGCGCGCGACTTTTGTGCTTGCTGCTTGCGGGAGTTTCTGGAGCCATGATCCTCGCTAGTCTTGTTTGTTTTGTCGAGGATCAAGACGCAGACATCATCGTCCACGTACTGCGCAAAAGGCTCTTGTCCGTTGTAGATGTAGTCATCATGGTAACATGGATCAATGGTGCTTATTTGTGTACACGTGCTCTCATGGTGCTCAAGCAAGACATCACCAAGCTCTCTCTGCATTTTGTCTGAATTTTGCTTGCATGTTTATCTTATTTGCATACAGTGTACACTACACATTCTAGTTCTCTGTCTTTCTTCTTCTTCAAAAAATTAAATAAGAAAAAATACATCAAAGTAAGTTTTTACATTCGCGTGTGGGTTTGCCAAGTTGTGAGATCTACACAGACATCGCACGGACCCGCGGTACAGAGGTTGTGCGTCGCCAGCGGATGAAAAGACGACGAGCGGCCACGGAAACGAGACCGATTGTCCAGACAGCCACAAAGACAAGCAGCACAGAGTCACTTTGGTCTGGATGACCCTCATGCATGGCGGGGATATCGACAATGATGGTTGAAATAAGACACGCCGCTGACACAAGGAGAGCAAAGGCCTCGAGAAGATCCGAAAGGGTCACAAAGGAGCACAGGGATTTGAAGTCAAGCTTGAGGCGGTGATGAAGGGTAACCGAGTACCTCGTGTGGCAAATCTCACAGTCAAGATTGTCGCCTGCGGCGCGATTACCAGGCCGATTCAAAATCCACTTCTCCAGGCAGGCAACGTGGACCTTGGAGATGGACCCCGTGCAGACGCACGGGGCAATGAGTGGGTTGTCTTTTGTACATTCGTCGTCGCCGCAAATGCGGCACTCTTCGACGCTGCCGTTGCTTCCAGGCGATCCCCTTGCTCGTCCCGCATCGTTCTCAGCAGTCAACAGGGGCTGCAAAAGACTGCTCTCGTGCAGGCGAGCAGGATCGTTAGGGTCTGCGCCTGCTTCAAGGTCATCGACCAGCAGACGACTGTCTCGACGAGAGAGCAATGCATTCGTGTCTGAGGCCTCGAAGACCTCAATGGCCTCTTGACGACCTGCGTTTGTCTTTGCAGCACTGTCGTCAGCGTCGAGGCTATCGCTCTCGTCGCTACAGCATTCAGACTCGAGGTCATGTCGTAGTTCAAGATCGTCCGGAGTGCGAAGAAATTCGCCTTCCTCAAGCCCTCTCTCAATGCAGGGCGGATGCGGACGCTCATATCTTGTCCACTGCGCGGCGGCTACATTCATGTCACGCGATGAAGAAGTGGTCGAGGAGGAGGAGGAGGCGCGAGCACCTGTAGCCCCCCCTGCAGCTGCAGGTGCAGACGAGGAGAGCGCCACGTTGGCGCTGGCACCAAGACCCAAGCGGATGAGGTTGTCAAAGTCGACATCATGCCCGAGACTCTCCTCCTTGTCCGCATCTCTTTCATGTGCAGCGGTCGGAGTAGCAGCAGCAGCAGCAGCATCCGTAGCATCGTGCTCCCCGGGTGCAGCGGGGTCGGCATGCGCGCGCATCTGAGACACTCTTGTCGTTGCTGGAGATTGCACCTCCTTGTCTTCCGCCATAAGCTGGTGGTGCTTTTGCGCTTGCTCTTGCTCTTGCTTTTGCTGCTCGCCGAGGCGCCGCTCTTCCTGTTCCTCCTGCTGCTGATGGCGCCCTACGCTCCGGAATAGCTCCACCTCGTCTCGCTTGGCCTCCTCCTTGCCGTCCGCCTCGCCCGAGCGCATGCTCGCGTCCGTCGCGCCGAATTGCTCGCTTTCGATCGAGCGTCCCTGCGTCTGCGCGGCCGCGCGCGCGAGTAGAGGAGAGGAGAGGAGAGGAGAGAAGAGAAAAGGAGCGCCGCCTCTCGCGTCGCGCCGGAGGGAGCGGAGCGAGAGAGACGCAGCGAGCGGTCTGCTCCGCTCCGCTCTGCTTCTGCTTCTGCTCTGCTCTGGGCGCAGTTCTGAGCGTCCCAAGTTGAGACTCGGAGGTCCCGGACCCAACCCGGAACAGACGCGGAATCGACGACGGGCATAGATATCATCTTTGGCTTAACTGTAAGTGCAGGGGGGGCACACGGCACTTGGCTCAAGGTCTTTAGGGAGGCTATTCTTCGCCGGTGCCGATGTGCGTCCGGGTCGCGGGAGATGGAGGACTTGTAGCCGTGAAATACGAAGACAGGTCGTAAAAGTTTGCGAGCACGTTTCTTGTTCGGATGGATAGCGGCCGGTCCGGCCTTCGCGGACGCTGTTCATCAGAATCTCTTGTTGCAAAGTCAATTGAGACATCTTGGACTCCTACTCCTTCTTCTTCTTCTTCTTCTTCTTCTTCTTCTTCTTCCCTACGATCGGCGACAGTGTAAGTGTTCAAGTCGTAATGTACCATGACGTTCTCGCTCTCGGAAGTAGATTGAGAGCTGACGCTGGTCGCTACTTCTTCGCTCGTGCCCGCATACGTCCTGTCGGCAGCGGCGTGACCTGGAGGATAGGTGGCCGAGAATACGGCAGACAGTTTGAAGCGATCCGCGAGCGACCTTCGTGTGCCAAAGGAAAGTGGGCGATCAGGCCGTCGTTGACTCTGCCGTGGACCGCTCGAAGTCTCGCTTTGCAATGAAAAATGCCCAAAAGGAGGCGCAGTGAACGAAACTGCGCCATCTCCATCAATCGAGGCCGCATCCGAATCCCTCCTCGGCAAGGTTTCCGTAAAGGATCTCTCGGCAGTTTCATCATCTTCGATCGAAGAACTGCCGTCCGATTCTCGATCACCTGTAGAATCCGTGTCCGAGCCCGAATCAGCTCCAAGGCTTGTGTCTTGTGCAGTCGAATCATCGTCACTGGCGACCTCGAGTTCCCTTTGACTAGCATGATTCGTGTCAAGCTGAAAGCCAGAAGATCTTGCATTCGGCGAAAGTCGGCTCGCGGAAGATCTTGCATTCGACGAAAGTCGGCTCGCGGAAAATCTTGCATTCGACGAAAGTCGGCTCGCGGAAGATCTCATTGTGGAATCCGATCGCCGTCGGTCTGATCTTTGTTGACCCTGCTGTGAAGGACTGAGAACCTCTGTCGACATCGCACCGCGCCGAGGAGGCATTGAATAGGTGACCGCGGGATCTCGAGTTGCCGCTTCAGAATCCAAATCAAGGTCTGTATCTCCTACCGAGGCTCCTGGGGAGGAGTGATTGCTGGTCTTGTGAGTCGAGACGGAATGGCGGTTTGCGTCAGAATTTGTTCGAAAGTTCGTAAGTTGGGCGGTTTGAGAGCCTTTGCTCTTGAGTCTCTCATCCTTTGTCTTCCCTACGTGCGATTGATTGGGAGAGCCTCTGCCTGTCGATGCTGAATTCGGTGAATCTTCCTTGCATGGATTACGGCACATACAGATGACCAACAGAATAAACACAGCGCAACCAGCGATAATTGCTACTGGAAGTACCCATGGTGGTGTTTCTGACGCAGGCGTAATTTCACAGCAGCAATATTTCTCTGTCCAAGCCAAGCCGCAGAAATTCCAGTCCCACGCCAAACCAGAATACGAGCAGAGACTGCATGTGACCTCATTTGGGCCTCCTTCAGCTTGCACAGCATGTGCAGTCGTCTGATGGCACGATGACCACCAGCATCCTGACGGGCAAGCCTCTTGTGCATAACTACATTGCGCTGCTGCTCGACCCAACGTGTGCGCCGCTATGAGAGACGCGACGAAGTACAGTCTTGGGACGATCATAGCCTACTAAGAAAGAAAAGATGCCGTCGTCTGGGTGTTGGTGGTTTGCAAGTATGGCTGCGAGGCTTCAGGACGCCTCTTACAGGGATGCATCGGCGCCACGCAGCCGATTTGTCAATCGCTAATGACTGGCGGCCTGCCTGCCCGTCATGCCTATTGTATGAGCAAGAGTCCTCTTTCTTCTTTTTTAGACACAGTATACGGTGTGCATAAAAAAGTCACGCGCGGCGAGCTTGACATGACAGCAAATTTCGGCGCCCTTTGTCACCAGCGCTGCACCAACGCACCCACGCACGCGCACGCTCGCGCGCAGACCATTCAAGTAACCTAGCACACACGCACAGACCATCCAAGCAACTTAGCACACGCGCGTGACTCGCGCCACGTCGCCACTCGTAGTCGCTGGCAAGTGGGCACAGCAGCGGCACGGCTTGCAATGGAAGCGGAAGCGGGTAGCAGCGGACGGCCAGCGAAGGTAAGGGCAGCATGCCTTGCCAGTGGTAAGTGAGTGGCTGCTGTGCTGCACGCGCCGCACACGCAGCAGCTGGGATCCGGCCAATCTACAGCTGTGGGCCGTGCCTTTGATCTTGCACGCCCGAACCGGCTCGCCTAGGCCTAGGCCTAGTGCAGCAAAGCCGCGTATACCTACCACCGTGAGAGGCTCGAGAAGGGAATAATCCTTCAGGAAGGGGGG
>KN805428.1:48459-76522 GCA_000818945.1 Schizochytrium sp. CCTCC M209059
TGGGTGGGGTGGGTGAGGAAGTTGTGTGGTTGGTCTACGTCGCAAGCCAGCCTTTCGATCCATCATTCCTAGCACCATGACCTGTAGTAATGAGAGATGTCACCGACGGAAGTATCAGCCAGGACGAAGATAGTAGGCAATCGAGCGACAGCGAGCGACGGAGCGAGCCGCCGACGGACAGCGCGCTGCGGTGCAGCTGATAAACATGCAGGTGCTAAAACTCCGTGCTGAGGAGAGCTACGAATGCCAAGAAAAATTGCTTGACTAGCAGCACGCACACGCCGGTGTGCAGCAGCAGCAGCAGCAGCAGCAGCAGCGAGAGCAGAGAGCTGGAGGCCTCGCGCGGCCTTCAATGGTAGAGGCGAGAGTGCAGGAAGTAGAAGATAGATTCTCTGTTAAACGTTCTCCGCGGATCTCAGGCTGCACACGTAAAAAATATCTCTCGGCCATAATTGTAGACTTGGCGCTCAACTCTCAGTCGGATTACCAAGCACTTACCGTGTTAGGCGCAATTTCCAGTTTTCCTGCAACGAAAATGAGTAGCGAACCCTCTTTGAAGTTAAAAAGACTTGACTGGTCGTGACGAGGATGGCCGTACCTTCGCCCGCGAAGCAAAATTTAAGAGGCTTCTCGTTTGAAGCCTCGACACCCGCGCAGCCATACTTCGATTTCAGCAAACCTCAGACGTTGTGACGAAGGGCAACACCATCTTCGAGACTCGGGGGCTTCGGAAGTAACGATGGGCGCGAATGTACCATGGCGCGGCATCAGAGGAGCAGCGGCAAGCTTTGTCGCCGCGTTGCTCGTCATTTCATTCATTTCGAGGACTTCAGCCGCCTGCAGTCACTCGAAGAGCGCTTGCCCCTCTGATTGCTGGTGGACAGGCTGCCATACATCAGCAGAGCATGCTGAGCAAGCGCATGGTGGCTCTGATAAGTTTATGTGCGGACGATGCACATACTCTGGTCTTGCATGGAACTGGAATTACTGTGGCAAAGCATGGCAAGAGAAGTATTGCTGTTGCAAGCGTCCCACGCCGGCGCCTACGCCATTTCCAACACCAAAGCCAACGCCTCGGCCCTTCTCAACTTCTGGCGACTTTTGCGGCAAGTGGGTCCTCCTTCAGTATGGGCCTCCGGGAGGAACAGCATCCTACGTAAGAGGTGTGGAACTAACGACCGGTCACGAGTATACCACTGAGGTTGAGGAAATTGTGAGCGAAGCCGTCTCAAAGGGCGGGTCTTTCTCTCTGACTCTTGGTCATGTTAGTGGTGGATACGCGACTTCAACGACGTTGACAAACTCCGTAGCAACAGGTATCGCGTCCACTACAGTTTCATATCTCACGGAATACACCGAGCACGGATGCGAGCAAACGTGCTCGCCTTCGTCTGACAAGGACACATTGGCGGTTGCAATCTATCAGTATGTAGTCGGGAGTCGTGACGACGACGTCAAGGTTCACACTTGCCACTTTTGGTGCATTGAAGACGATGCCTTAACCGGCGAGAAGGATATCAAGAAGCCCAATTGCCCCACAACTCGCTGTGGAAACAGGGATTGCAGTCGATGCAAAAACGGCACTTTTGAGGACGAGGAAATCGATGCTTTCATGTCAAGAATCGAGACAATTGACGGAGACTCAGATACTGATGCAGACGCTGCGTCGTGTCCTGACTGCGAGATCTGGATTCCTGTCGGCATCAGCGGCGGACTTATTGCCGGGATCTTGTTTTTGCTTTACAGACGCTCCGTCCGCGTCGTCGATGATCCGCACAAGAGCACTGTCTCTACAAAAGTGGTCCCCCCTCGCCCCAATTAACCGTGATCATTACCATCATCGATCGCTTACTCCGAGTAAGAAAGTGTATGTTTCCATTTCCATCAGCTAATCAGCTATCGGCGTATGTCAACCACCATGAGCGCAGAGAAGAGCAGTCTTTTGGGCGCGCTGTGCAAATCTTGCCACTGGCATCAACATGACCATTATGCCATTTCCGTGCTCGCTTCCCTGTTCGACGTTGGCGTTGTCGTCGTCAACCGTCCAGTCTAAGACGACCTGCCTGGTAGCCCCGAAGAGTTCTGTATTCGCCTGGCTTGCACAGCCAGGCGACGACGAAGCAAGGCACCGATCCTATTCCTGCACTTTGCTAACTTGCTTGCTTGCTTGCTTGCTTGCTTGCTTGCTTAGATGGCGAAGCTCTGCGCTCTTAGGCCTAGTCGTCGCGCTTAGAACGCTGTTGCGGCCTTTTGCTTGCGAGCGGTTGACGCGGAGGCGAGCGCGGCGCGGGGGGAGTGACGAGTGACGCGGACCGAAGCCGGCGGAGTTCGAGCGAGACGCGGCGGCGAAGCTGTGCAGAAACCCGCCCACGAGGCGGAGCACAGAGAGCTCGTGGCGCTGGGCCGAGGAGGAGGAGGAGGAGGAGGGTCCGGCAAGGAGGTCCGGCAAGAATCTCGCGGCTGGGTCCTAGCTCGTTCGCCGAAGGGCTCACCGCCTCGCAGACCATACCAGACCAGACCAGACCAGACCAGACCTGGCGCGCGGAAAGCACGCACTCGGGCGAGCGAGCAGACCGCGATCATCGAGAGCACAGAAGGGAAACAGAATAGGCTCGGAGCGTAGTAGAACGCAGCAAGGAGGGTGGGACGAGGACGGCAAGGCAAGGCAAGGCAAGGCAGGGCAAGGGACGATTTCAGGCAAGATGCTGTCGCGCGTCATGGCGTTCTACAACTACGGGCGCAAGAACTTCACCGAGAAGGGCTACGCCAAGGCACCGAGACCAGATTTGAGCGCCGACCTGACGGGTCACGTTTATGTGGTAACGGGCAGCAACAGTGGTATCGGCAAAGAGGTGGCCGGTCACCTGTTTAAGAGAGGCGCACGCGTCTACATGGTCTGCCGCAGTAAGGATCGTGCCGAGGATGCGCGCAAGGAGATCTGCGAGGCGCACAAGGAGCGCCAGGCGGAGGACGTTCGCCTCGTTATTGCTGACATGTCCCTGTACAGTGGCGTGCACCAAGCTGCGTCAGAGGTAGCCGAAAAGGAGTCCAAGGTCGATGGACTTGTCTGCAATGCAGGTGCTCTGCTCGACAAAAAGGTCTTGACAGATGAAGGTGTCGAGCTGACCTTTGCGTGCCATTTTCTCTATGGCATGTACCACATGGGCAAATTTATGCTTCCGCTGCTGGAGAAATCTGACGACCCGCGCATCGTTGTCACGACCAGCGGAGGCATGTACAACGCCAAGCTCTACGAGTTCGACGAGCTTCTCAAGGGTCCTGAGAAGGGATTTGATGGTCAAATCACCTATGCCAAGGCCAAACGCGCCCAGGTGGCCGTGGCAGAGGAGTGGGCCAAGTCTCTTGGCAAGGTGAAGATTGCCACGGTGCATCCCGGTTGGACCGCGACCCCCGGAGTCGACAAGGCGTACGGCTCGTTTGCCAAGTGGCTGCTCTCACCCATGCGCACGCCCTGGGAGGGCGCTGAAGGCATTTGCTTCTTGGCCACGACCTCTGGTTCAAACATCGAGACTGGTCAGCTTTACTTGGACACTCTCACGCAGCCCAAACATTTGCACAAATCAACCGAAACGCCTCCAGAGGTCACGGAGCGCTTCATGAAAGCTCTTGAAGCCTACGAACCGCCTTCCAAGGCGGAGGAACAAAAGGACGATGCCGTGGTCTCGAACTGATCTAATATGAGACCGTTCACTTTTATCTTTTTATAGAAATACTCTCTCTGGTGTCGCCACCAAACTTTTTTGTTTAGATAAGTACATATGAACCATGGGTCCAGGAGTTGAAAAGGTGCTGGTGCAGCGCAACGCATAGGTCTTCGACATGCAGCTTGATTTTCCTTGTTTAGAACCATGAAGCGAACGGATCTTGACTTTGTGCGAAATTTGAGCAGACGCTCGTAGACGAAAGAATCAATCTTGGAAAAAACAAAAATCAAAAACCAAAACGAAGTTAGAATGATCGTTGACGTCGTCGACCTCTTTCCCTTCCTCTCACACGGACATTCTCTTGTCGCTTCGGCGGGACAATGCACCTTTTCTCACGACACGGCGCGTGACCGGTGAGTAGCGCGTAACCGTCGCCGCTCTCAGCAAGCCTTCCTTCCGGTCGTCGGTACTCATATTTTTCTCTCTCTCACAGGCCCGCGCTGCTGGCCGAGCACGCACCCCCAAGGCATCCAACCGTGAATCCATCCATCATCACACATGCCACCTATCGCCCCCACCCTCACGCCCGAGGGCGGGCGCTCGCAGCCGCGACGTTATCGACACGCACGCCCGGCCAAACGTTCGTTGGAGATCGCTCGCCGCCCCTCCGCACACATGCGTACGCACGTAGTAGTGCGCTCCGGCCAACGAACCAAGCAAGCCGACTAACTATCCGTTGATGAGCAAGCAACCCGCGGGTCTCTGCGGAAACTTGTAGTCGCGGCCGCCTGCTCGGCAGGGCGGCGAGCGAGGCGAGGAGGGGCGGCAGACCCGCTTCGCTGGCCAGACCGAGCAGGAGCCTCGCGGAGACCTCGCGCGCGGGCGAGGACGGGGACGCGGAGGGACCCGGGCGCTCGATCTGCATCGCGTGCGCGCGCGCGAGAGCGAGCTCGGGCGTCTCTCGGCAAGCGAGCGAGCGAGCGAGCGGGCTGGCCGTGGAGGGCCGCTTGGGCGCGGAAAGGCCGGGGATCGGCGATCCGTGGCGCCTTCCCTTCATCGAGCATCCATCCCTCTTCAAAGCAAAACGGGTATTCGTAGTCGTTCGTTCGTTCGTTCGCCCGCACGCGAACCACACGAGGTCCGTCCGGCAGGGAGGCGCGAGCAGAGGTGGGCGTGGCGGAGCGGCTCGGGCCGCCGGTCGATGCCGAAGCGCAAGATGAGCGTAAGTTATCCTGGCTCCGCGAGGAGAGCTTGCTTGCCCTGCCAAGTCCGAGACAGGCTAAATAAACAGAAGCAGGCAGGAAAGAGAGGAGGAAAGGTGTAACTGACGGGCGTTGACTCGCATGCGCCGGCGTACGTGCCGGCGGCAGCCGGGGGCAAAGCGAACGTGTCGGCTGACAGGGACGCGGATTGAGGCCAAGAGGTGACGATGGGCATCGACGCGGACAACGACTCATCGAATCAACTTCATTTCCCTTTTCATCTCGATTGGTTTGGTTTGTTTTGTCATTGGCGCTGTCTTTGTTGGTTGTCCGCGTTACCGATGAACAGATTGTTGGGAGGTCCTGGCTACAGCCGTGAGCCAGCCAGCTAGCTAGCCGGCCAATCTGTCAGTCAGCCTGCCAGCAGCAAATCCGTCGCAGTCCTGCCAGCCACACCTTGGTGTAGCTCCCGCTGCCGCACGTGCACTCCCGCGGCCTCGTGCTCCGCATCAATGAATTTGAAAAAAAAAATCCAAACGTCCGGATCGTGTACGTGTCTGTCTCATCGTTGATGGGCCTGTATTTTATTTACGTATTGTGTAGTTTTCAACGTCGCACGAAAACCTTGCACCGCAGGTGCTGCAGCGTATCGCTCGCGAACTCCGCAAGCTTGCAACCTCGCCGCTTGACGGTATCAACGTGATCGTGAATGAAGAGGATCTCACCGATATCCAGGCCGAGATCGCTGGCCCGGCCCAGACTCCCTACGAGGGCGGCGTCTTTCGGTGCAAGCTCGTACTGAGCAACGACTTTCCCAACACGCCGCCACGGGGTTTCTTTTTGACTAAAATTTTCCACCCCAATGTGTCTGCAAACGGCGATATCTGCGTCAACACGCTGAAGCGAGACTGGGACGCCTCCCTAGGCATGTCACACATTCTGCAGGTCATCCGGTGCCTGCTAATTATTCCCTTTCCGGAGTCGGCGCTCAACGAGGACGCAAGCAAGCTTTTTCTCGAAAGCTACGACGACTATTTCAAGCGTGCGCGCCTCATGACGAGCATTCACGCGATGCGCAAGTGCGCTGCCGGGTCTGGCTCCTCGTCTTCGTCGCGGGAAATTGCAATCGAGACAAAGGAGAAGGAGAATGCCTCTGGTGGAGCTGACGCTTCGATGACGTCTCGGCCTGCGGTCAAGCCTAAGCTGACCAAGAAAAAGTCTGAGCGCAAAAAGAACCTTAAGCGCCTTTGAATAAACTCGCTTGCGCGCGCGAAAGCGTGCAGCTCGCTGCGGTTTTCTGGGTCTATTTTGGTCGCCGTCGGTCTCTCTCCCATTCTCTTCCCTCTCTCTCTCACTCTCTCTCTCTCTCCACGCTGCACACATGGCTGACCGTGATTGTGACTTCGCCTTCGTGATCGATCTTCTTCTATACCTCCTCTGCTAATGATCAATCTACCTGTTTTCTGACTCTTTATTTTTCTGAGACTCGAAGTTGTGTACGTGCGTGCGCGCTCATGCCGTGCATTTATTCCTTTCCCTCCGGCCTCGTTGCTCTTACATCTTACTTAAAACCGTTCAAAAAGGTACTAATGGTCATTATCATCGTTTATGAAACTGAGGAGACTTGTTTGAATGGATCTCCAGGAGACGAGTTTGTAGCTGCGAGTCTTCGGTATCCGCCGCGACAGCCAGCGCGGCGTTAACAAAGCGCGGAAGCGTATCTGTTTCGAGCGTGCGACTTGCCTCCGCCTTTGCAGCTCGAAGTACATTGGCGGCCTGCTCTTTGTCGTGGGTCTCGAGAGCGCGCTGCAGGTTATTGGCAAGCGTAGGGCACAAGCATACCCAGTCTGGGGCATCACTTTTCACGTATCGACTATTGATAGCGCTCGCGGAAGCCAGCCACTCGCTAGAGCCATCCGACTTGGCCTCAAGTTTCTCCACTGCGCGCAAGCAACGCAAATTTTCGCCGCACAGATGCGTCTCACAGTACTCGGCCAGCGCTTTAGCCACGAGGTCATCACTCAAAAGTTCTTGTAGCGAGAAGCGGGCAGATGCGGCGGCGCGTCGGCAATTCTCTCGATGCGCAGCCTGCTGGTCCTCGCACTCCTTGGAATCGCCCGATGCTCGAGAGGCGTCGCTCCCGGCTCGCTTGCGCTGCGCCGCGGCCGACCAACTCCGGTACCTTCGTCGCTTTTGGCCCTCGCTCCCGGCGGATGTATCGCGCCGAAACGAGAGCAGATTCAGGATGTCCTTGCCCAGGCTCGCCGTCCTGCTCCTGTACGAGGAGGCCACTGCCGCCGCCGCCGCCGATGTCGACGCCGACGTGGAGCTCACCGACGAGGGTGACGAAGACGAGGACGCAGACGACACGGACGAGACCGACAGCTGCGGCTGCGGCGCCAGTGCCAGAGACAGCGACAGTGCCGACGCCAGAGACGACGTTGGCGACGCCGGCGAGCCCAGTTTGCTCTCCTCCTCGTCATCGTCGCTCCTCTGCTCCGCCTGCTGCAGTCGCCTCTCCGCGTGCTCCTCCTCGACCTCCTCGGCGGCCTTCTTGCCACTGTCCGCGGGGTTCTGCACGTCGTCCTGCGTCATCGACGCCATCCTCCTCTTGCCCTCCTTCGCGCTGCTCATCGATCTGCCGCAGGCCTGCCGCGCAAGGCTGGCTCGTGTGTGACTGCCTCGCTCGCCTCGCCTCGCCTCGCCTCGTCTCGCGCGCCCGGTCGTCGTCGTCGCTGCGTCGGGCTTCGGTTCTGCTGCCTACTGCGCGAGTGAACGAACGAGAAATGAACGAATGAGGACTGAAGGAATGAAAGTCGAAGGAACGAATGTTGAAGGAATGGAAAATGAATGACAGTGAATGAATGAATTGAATGGATGAATGAATGAATGAATGAATGAATGAACGAATGAATGACGCGGTGACTGACTGACTGAGAGTGACGACGAATGATCGATGGATCGATCGATGGATCGATCGACGGATCGCATCGAACGCGAGACCGAGCCAGCAAGTCAAGGTCAGCCAGGCCCACCGGCCTCGCTCGGGCCCGTCTGGCCCCTCCCCACGCTCCGCGCCTCGGCAGCCGCGCCGGCGGCTCGAGCAGCGTCCGGCCGGCGGCCCTCGCATCGAGCGTGGCGCGCGAGTGCGTGCAGCTGCAGCTGCAGCGGCTCAGCCCGGCCGCGCCGGCTCAGCGCGCTCCGGCGCGGCGGTGGAAGAGGGCGGGAGATTAGTAGTTAGGTGGCCGCGCTTCCGAGGAAATGGAGGCGAAGGGAGGGGACGGACGGAGCGGCACGGAGTGGACGCGCAGCTCAGCGCAGCGCAGCGCGGCGCAGCACCAGCACCAGCACCAGCAGCACCAGCAGCACCAGCACCAGCACCAGCACCAGCAGCACGGTGCTGCCTTCTTCAAGGTCCGTGCTGCCGACCGGTCTCTCTCCTGCCTGCCTGCCTGTCTGAGCTCCGCACACCCGCACTGTCTCTCTCCTCCGGCTCCCCCTCTCCTCCTCTGACTCTCGCCTCCTTGGACGCCTCCTCTCTGTCCCCTCACCTCCCCTTTGCGCCTCTGCTCCGGCCCGCCGCAAGGTGACCCCGCCGAACCCGGAACTGGACCGTGTGCGAATTTGTCGCCCCGCGACTCCACTTCTCTCCGCGCGGCGCCAGCCCGACTGGCGGCACGGGGCGCGCTCGCCGCCCCTCGCCGCAGGTCGGGCCCGCGCGCGGGACCCGACGGGCTGCTGCAGCTGCTGGCGTCTTTGCAGGCGGTGGAGAGCAGCGGCGCGGCGTGCTCGCGTGCGTAGACCTGCGCGCACCGAGTGCGTGTGTTCGAGAGTGTGAGAGAGAAGCGAACAAGTGGGGAGAGAGGAAGCCAGAAGACTGCTGGCGTCGGTCTCGAGCAGGATGGAGTATGAAGAGCTTTTCTGGGACGCGGCACGCCTGCTCTTGCCCTCGGCACGGTCGCTTTGCGCGCGTCCCACTGCGACGGCGACAGCGACGGATTGACCGAACGAACGAACGACCGAATTGATCGTTCGATGTTGGTTGAGGAATGTAAATCGTGCGCGCAATAGCGAGGGTGTGAGCGTCGGGAAACTTGACCTCGGCTGCGGTGCACAAGGCGCGAACGAAGAGGATTTCTTTTTTGGACGGTCCTGTCACGGGGGCCGCGGCCGGTGTCGGCTGCAATGGATTAACGCCTACTACTCATGAAAGGGATTCAAATGGACTGTCGATGACGAGGGCGATCAATCGGTGCGGGCAACTTCTTGTCTCTGTCCTTCGCGCAGGTATGTTGCGTACTTGCTCGCTCGCTCGCTTGCTCGCTCGCTTGCTTGCTTGCTTGCTTGCTTGCTTGCTTGCTTGCTTGCTTGCTTGCTTAATCTCGTGATCCACATTTTGCATGGAGGCGTCACCCGATCCAGGAATCGAAAGGCTTTGCTGCTGCTGCTGCTAATAATAATAATAATAATAATACGCGAGAGTGCCTATTTTCCAAAGCGATTGCGACAGGTAAACAAACATACAGACACAGACAATCATGATGAAACGCAAAATACATCCGAATCGACTTTACCTACGTCTAAAAGTAGCTTGAGAATGGTAATTGATCTCTTGCACCCAAGCTTTTGCGACATCCTCGCTGCGCGCATGCCGACCGTTTACTGCTGATTGTTTGATGCTTCATTCTTCTGGTCGCTCGCATCACCGCTATAATCACTGCATGCAAGGCGAAATAAACCTCCTCTCCTCTCTGGCACAGCCTGGACTCGGACTCCCTGACCCATCATCAATAACCAGCTAGTTGTCATCGTTGCCTTCGAGTAAGCAGGCCTGGACGACCGACGTACGTAACAGTAAAGCGCAGACTCACGATCGACGGACGGCGCATAGGCGGAACAATAGACCCCTAGCGCGCTCTGAATCGCAAGAAAAAGTTAGAATGTGCCATCGTCGACGGCGATTGTTCTTGCGCGAAGCCTTCAGCAGTCTGAATACTCTTGCACTCACTGTCAGCGGGTCACAACCTAACAACAACTCCGTTGTCGCTGCCGGCGGCTACTGTTGGTTCCAGCTTCCGCGTCCGCAGTGCGTTGCCTCGCCGGTTCAGGCAGACCCATCGAGTCTCGAATAAGCGCAGCTGCAGGAGTACGTGCCTGCCTTGCCTTGCCTTGCCTTGCCTTGCCTGTATGCTTGCTTGCTTGCTTGCTTGCTGAGCCTTTGGCCGCTGCCGAAACCCGCGGCGCATGATGATTTCCAACGGCGAAGCTCATGGCCACGAGACGAACTCGGCCTCGCCACCTCCGATGTGTCGCACCGACCGCTCGCTGCAGCTGCAGCTGCTGTTGCTCCTGCTCTGTGTGTGGCTGGCAACATCGTGGAGGGCGAGCCCATGCACTGCACAGCCGCACACGGTTCGTATGGCATGCCAAGGCATGCCATGGCATGCGATGTCGAAAGAAGTAGCTGGCCGCTGCCACATGGTCGTCGGTCGAACGCAGGCCTCCTGGCAGAGAGACCCAGGGCATACGAACAGCGACCCCGTTGATCGAGGCTTGCTTGGGGAAGGGGGGCGGGGGGGGGGGGGGCGGCGTAATGGGATGAGTGGAGGGTGACAGAGTTTGATGCGTGAGTGGAGGCTGACAGAGTTTGATGCGTACGGCCAGTCAATGAGTCAGCCCGCAACGACCTGAAAAACTGAACAGCCCGAAGAACCGAATTGGTTGCACGGACGAGACAGTTCTGGCTCGAAACCCAAGCCTTGAGTCAAGAAAGATAGAAAGGAAGGAAAAGCAATTAAAAATATAAATGAGACATCCTAGCACCAGATCAGCTGCACTTGCTGCACCTGCTGCACCTGCAGCTGCAGCTGCAGCTCGCACACAAAGGGAAAAGTCTACACTGCACGACCGACATTCATCCCGAGAAAGTCCAAAGCTCAAGCTTGCGCTTCATCATAAAATCGAACAGCACGACGAGGTTTGGCCACTGAACTGCAGCTTAACTCGAGCAAAGACTTCGAACTCGTGCTGTGAGCACGAGACGATGTCTCCCACCTCAAGCTTCAGGTCCTCGTGCGCCTTGAGTTTCAGGTGCGTGCCATACTTACTCTCCACATCATTGAGGAAAAAGTCGCCGCTTCGATACTGCACGGTCGAATTCACGCGGCTGACCGTGCGATCGTTGAGCGAGATAACGCGGCGCCCGGGAAGCGGATCCTCGGCCTCCTCGTCTCTGCTCGTCGATGTCCACCGACCAATGATGGTCAGGGCCTTGGTCAAAATAAAAAGTTGTCGCTTTTGTGGGCCAGCAATGCACTTGAGGACAAGATAAAAGGGCTCCTTTGCAAGCTCGCGTTCAATCTCTGCCAACGTGAGCCCATGCAAACGTGCTTCGAGGTCCGAGCGCTTGGAGAACAGCGAGTCGTCAAAGGTCTCGTTGTCTGTCAAAATTTCCGCATCCTCCAAATCGGACATATCCGCGGTCTCCGTGGACGCAAGAGATATGGTATCCGCGTCGTCATCAAGTCTCTTACCACTTTCATCCGTAGCACTTTGTTCTTCAGCTTGTGAGTCTTGCCCCGATGATTGAGCAGGTGCATTCGCGGCAACAAGGCGCTCAATATACGCGAGCGTGTCGCCCTCGGCGCCCTCGTCAACGCTCTGACTGCTCGAAAGAGAAGCATGTCTTCGACTTGGGCGCAATCTCTCTGACTGTGCAGACGTCATCGCAAACTCTCCAGGAAGAATACGGGTCGAATCAGGCGCCTTAATGGCGATGCTTCCACGGGAGATCGCCTTGAAAGAGAAGTTTTTGTCATTGCTGATGCGTCTTGACGGCGTCTCGGCGCCAGGCTGACTCGGTGTACCGTCTTCCAGGTTGCTTCGTACGAGCATTTGCGGCGCAAGAGACTGCCGGCGTGACGATGCAAAGTGCGCAGGAAGAAGATCTCCAATGTTGATACGGCAGTACTCAGTTTCCTCACGAACACTTTCGTCACTCATGCGCATAATCTTGATGAAGTCCTCTCGAAGCAAGCCATAGAGAACCACCTCTGCATTGGTGGCTACGGCATATGGTGCCTTGAACGGCTCTTCGGGCCGGAACACTGCGGCTTCCAGCATTTCGGAAAAAATGTTTCCCCCACCTCTGATGGGCGTAAACGATGATCGTCGCGAGAGAGGCTTGTACGATCCCCTCCAAGATGGTCGATCTTCGGCCCCCGTGCGCGACACGTAGAGCGTTCCTGAGCTGACAATGTACATGCATTCGTGCTCATCGCCGACTTGGAAAAGCTGAGTTGGGCTCGACAGTTCGATGCGGAAGAGCCGCCGCGAAAGCAACAAGAGCCGGGACGAGTCCACGTTCTCCAAGTACGGGATTTGCTGCAAATCATGCACGTTTGCTTGTGTCGTGCGATGGTCAACAAGAGTCCGAATAATCTCAAAGTTCGAAGGGTGGATAATTGCCTTGGCAAGGTAAAAGTCAACGTAAAGACACACCATCGGAGTCGCTGCGCGAACACTGGCCGAGGCTGGTGACGCCGAGAACAGCGACATTTCACCCAAAACATTATCCGCCTTGACCTTGTTGAGAATCTTGGATGGTGCACTCTCGTGAAAGACGTGGGCCTCGCCCTTGCCAATGACGAGCATTCCGGTAACCTTGCTGCCCTGACGAATCAAAGTGTCTCCGACGCCAAACTCCATTGTGCACACGGAGCTCGCAAGGAGATGGAGCTCACTTTCTTGAAGTCCCGCAAATAAGCGCACTCTGCGCAGCACTGCGTGCGATTCACTTCGACGCTTCGCGACAGCGTCAGCTTCCTCAACCTTTTTCAGCGCCACGGTGAGCTGCGACCGTCCGAGTTTGATAGTGTCGCCCCGCTCCAACAAATGCAAACGCCCAAGCGGATTTCGTCCCTTTCCATTGAAGCCGTTAGGGTCGCGCACGCGTCGGCTGAGCTCAATGAACACTCCCTTCTTCCGGCTCTCGGGCATGGCGCTTACAAAATACTTGCGATCGTAGCATGATATTGACGCTGCGTACGGAGGCATCTCGTAATCCTTGACGGCAATGTCGCACTCGAGTACTTTGCGGCCAATAACAATGTCCTCCACGGAAGGCGACATGATAAAATAAGATGGCTCCGGCCCCGCACGCTCATCGTTGCCGAGTTGACGATAGCGGAGCGACTTTCGCGTTTTGCATACGCGAAGAGCGAGACAGTCCCATGTCTCGTTCACTTCAGACGGCGCCAGGTCGCTCAACGAGTACGCGGTCAGTTCACAGTGTTTGCCCAGTCGAAAAATGTCTCCTGGCAGAATGGATACGGGGCGTTTAGCGCCTAGCACGAGTAATGTCGAAAGCGCTTGATCCACAGCCAGATCTCGTAGCCAAAAGTTGTTCTCGTTGTCGCGCTCGATACGTGCGTGGAAGCCTGATAGGCCCTCGATCCGAAAATCGCTCATTCTGTGCGAGCCAATAGAGATGTCGTGGACCCCAAACCCGCGTTTTGAGCCCTTTAGACTCGGTGGTCCATCCACGATCTCAAGCTCGACGCGCCTGCGGAAAAGACTGTCGAGCTCGTGCTGGCGTTTCGAAGCAATATCTGAGACGAGCGTCTGAAATTCCGTGTCGCGCGAGCTATCTCTGCCGGACTGTCCGGCGTGGCGCGAGGGTTCGATGCTGACGCCAACCTGATTTGTAGCCGCACGCATAAAATCGAGCTGCTCCCCAGGGACCTCGGTATCGCACCACACAGCGTCTAGAATAGCTTCCTCTTCCAGCACACTGGAACCGCCGTAAACATTCCGTTGTAGCGTTTTCATATCGAGATCAAGTTCGGCTGTTGCCTCCCTCGTCTCGCCGCCAACTTTGCCCATAAAAACCACGTTATTTCCTCCCGCGCGATGTTTCTGTTGGAGCGCTCGGACCTCCTCTGGGGTCAAGAGTGAGCCTTTGGAAGGCGACTTTTTCGAGGAGGTCGAAGCCGCTGCGCCAAGAAAGCCCGTGAGAATCCCCTTCAAGTCCAGCTCCTCCGCTTTCTGTCTGTAAAGTGAAGGAAGACTGGGCGCTTCGCCAGAGCGAATCGTTGTGAATGCCCTTCGCTTGGATGGTTTCCGTTCAATCGTTAGGCGCGGTTTCTCGGAAGGGTGTATTCTAACTTTGAAGGTCACGTAACGTTCCGGATTCACTGTTGTCATCTTTGCAGAGTTTCGAAGACTCAAGGATCTCGCAAGACTCTTTGAGCGCGAAAGCGTGCGGACAAGCGGCCCTTTTTCGTGTGTCGAATCGTGCAGAGCGAGCATAAAGGTGTCGCCGTCTTCAAGCTTGACGGCCTCCCGACAGGCCCGTGCACTGCTTAGCAATAAGTAGTTTCCTGTGCTCGAGGAGCTGCTTTCAAAAAGAAAGTCATCGCTATCACCTTGCCAGTAGATGCTAGCTTGCGTTGGCGCCACATCCTCGCACTTGAAAACGTAATTCTGGCAAGGATTCGATCCGATCACCCCTTCTTTGAGCGACCATCGTTCTCCGGCCCCGAGAGCGCTCTTGCCGTTGATTTTGTCAGTGGTGTTCTCGAGAAAGATGGGCGGCTTGAAGTGAAACTTTCGCTCAATTAGGTCGTCGCGCGTGCAAATCTCGCACCCGGCCGTCATCCTCTCCTCATTTTCTAAAGAGTGATCCTCGTACGACATTCTCTCTTTCGGCTGGTCGGACTCGTTATTTTGTCCTTTCGAAGCGCGCTAGTGCATTAAACACGCACGTACGCCTGCCCGCTTGCACAAACGTGCTCTGGCGCGCCTAGCGCGCGCAGGAGATAGAAAGTAAACGAGACGAAGCGAGGAACGCGCTTCGCTTTTGCGCCTGCCCCCGCGAGGCTCGGGAGCGAGCTCGCGGAGCCACAACCTCAAAAATGTTGTCGTCAGGCAACTCTTCTTGTTTTGGTGCTCAGCTCTTTCTTTCTTTCCTTTAGGCTACGCAGTAGCTCGAGAGACGTTTGCCTTGCGGCGGTGAACGCACAGTCCAGGCCGCCTCGCCTCGCCTCGCCTCGCCTCGCTCGCTTTCTCCTGGACACGTGCGCGCTTCAGCTGCCGCTGTACAAGGTGTTCGCCACTCAAGGCAGCAAGGACTACAGGCCTCGTTCTACCAGAGGCTGCAGCTTTGGCAAGCAAGGCAACCTTCCTTGCCGCACCTCTTCAAGTGATGAATAAAAGAGCTGTCTGTGCTTTTGACGAGGTAATGCAAAACCAGCTTATGATCTGGGTGAGCACCGTTGCTTTGCTTAGAGAAAAGAAGTTGGCTGCTTTTGTTCCTAGTCCCAAGGTCACACAGTGAGCGAGCGTCTTGCTCCGTTGGCTTGGACTCACCTCGGCGCTAGCTTGGTTACTGTCCGTGTGCCAATAAATCAACGTATCATTGGACCTAGTTCTTCCGTTGTCCATCTATTTCGTATTGCACAGAAAAGGGAAGATTTTCACGCTCCGCGCGGCCGCGGCCCGTGGTCTCTCCGCGAACGAGCAGGCAGGCAGGCAGGCAGGCAGGCAGGCAGGCATGCATGCAGACAGCCAGGCAGGAAGGCGTGCAGGCGAACACCCCTCCTCTCCCACTCGGTCGCGCCATAAATCCGTTGAACGCGCACGGCGCACGGAGGCGGCCGCGAGGCCAGCTTTTCCGCCCGTAGCGGTCCTTATTCCCGCGGCGGCGGCCGGGCGGGAAAAAAAGGTGGGAGGGAGGGACAAGGAGAGCGACGCGCGATAACGCACTTGCGCCGCCGCGACGGCCGACTTGCGTGTTGCGTATTCCCGACTTGCGCGCTCGAGGCCATAGTGCAGGCAGCCGCCGTTAGGGGCCCAGGCCGGGACAAGGAAAAAAAAAGGAAAAAGAAAAAAAAGAATAGGCCCAGGCGACACAGGATCATCGGCGGCGGCAGAGCGAGGACGCGGAGGCGCGGCGGCGATGGCGGCGGAGGGCGAGGCGCGGCGCGGCGCGGGCCTGTGCGTGGTGGTGGAGCCGTACCTGAGCGGGTCGCACGCGCAGCTGTGCGACACCCTCGCCAGCGCCTCACCGGGCGCGCACGCGGCCGTGGTGAATGATGGCGTCCAGCAGCAGCAGCAGCCGCAGCAGCAGCAGCCGCAGCCGCAGCCGCAGCACGAAGAGCAGCAGCACGAGGGCCAGCAGCAAGAGGGCCAGCAGCGAGAGCGACAAGAAACAACAGGTGGAGACGTCGCGGCGCCAGAGGGCGACCTGCGCAAGAGCGAGGACGCTTCGTCGAACGAATGGCCCGAGGTGCAAATCGTGGGCTGGAAAGGCGCCGCAAAATGGCACTGGAGGATGCTCGTCAGCGCAGCTCACTTTGCAGAGGCCATTCCGCGCGACCGCGTGCCTGGAAGCATTGTTTTCTCAGCCATGATGAACGTTGCAGAGCTCCTGGGCCTGCGTCCGGACCTCCATAAATGTAAAAAGGTGGTCTACTTTCACGAAAACCAGCTCGAGTACCCACGTCAGTCCGAAGCTGCAGCCCAGAGCCAAGGCCAGTCGGCCTTTAATCTGGGCTGGAACCAAATCGCCAGCTGTCTTTGCGCCGACGTGATCGCCTTTAACTCGCAATACAACATGGACTCCTTCTACAAACTTGCGCCGCCCTTTATCAATAAGGCGCCAACGGGGAGCCGCCCGCCAGCGCTTGACATTGACGCGCTGCGTGCAAAAAGTCAAGTCCTTGGGGTACCCATAACAGCCAAATTGGAATCCCCGGTGCGAAGCATGCCGAATGCTGTGAGAGAGCGTCAAGAACCGCTTCGCGTTGTCTGGCCGCACCGCTTCGAGCACGACAAAGGCAGCGACGAGTGGATAATGGCCCTGGAGGATTTCTCTCAGCTCAGCGAGGCACGTCCAATTCATGTCTACATCTTGGGTGACATAACTTCATCAGCACAGGAGTCCGCAGACCAAGCAAGAGCTAAATTGGAGTCGCTCCCCAACGTGTCCCTCATGAGGTGCGGTCGAGTCAAGGAGAGGAGCGAATATCTCGATCTCTTGCGAACCATGGACGTGGCAGTCTCTACGGCGCGCCATGAATTTTACGGGGTCGCCATGCTTGAAGCCGCAACATGTGGCTGCTATCCTTTGTGCCCCGACCGTCTCAGCTACCCCGAACTCTTTCCAGATGCGTGTCTCTACCGTACGACGCGGCAGCTTGCTAAGCGCCTTCGAGATTATGCGAACCGGCCGGACCTGCCCGCGACCTTTATGTCAGGCCCCGAGTGGCACGAGCGCCTTGCTGCCTTTCAATGGGACAATGGCAAGGGCGCCCTGGCAGAGCGCTGGCGAACTCTCGTTCACACGCCCACAAACGTGGCCAGTGCCGACGTTCCTACTTTTGCGGACTATTTGCACCATGATCGAGATCAAACTTCCATGCAGAGGCGCCCGCAAGATATCGAAGCTGTTGAGCATGCGTTGCAAGATCATCATGAGCATCATGCGGGGCGTCCCCACGAGCGATTTCCGCATCATCAGCAGGACCAGGACCAGGACCTCGGCAGCCAGCTTGTTGGCGCCGGAGAACGGAGACGAGAGGCCGGGAATCGATACTCCATGAGAAGCACTGGCGCCACGAAGAAAACATACAAGCTTGCTCAAGTGGCCAATTCGGACCCGGCAATCAAAGAACAGCGATTGGACCAATCGTTACAGCATGACATGGTGCAGATGCCTCTTCAGCCCGGGCGTCAAAAGCGGCCAAAACGACATTGCATTCTCTGCTGCAGACGGTGTCTCAAGGGGGAGACACATCGATACCGCGAAGGCCGGCAGACGACGTGGAAGTGCAGTGTTTGCAATGTCAATCTGTGCAAGTCTTGCTTTGCAGATTTTCACCGATTACCTGAGCTCGTGCGGCCCCACTGTCAAGGAGGCCCAAGAGTCGTTGCTGTGATGCAGGATGTCCCAGCCGAGCTTCCAGATCCCCAGGGGCCTTCAGTTCATGGGTCGGATGCAGAAGTCACAGATGTTCCGACCTCGTCCTCGGTGTCCTTGGGCCTTGGGGTTCCCACGTCCTCGATGACCTCAGACGTCCCTCTTGATGATCTCGAAGGTGAAAACCAAGCGCCTCTCGACGAAGGGCCTGCACGTAAAAAGCGCACACGAAACCGCTTCCGACTCGTTCATCCGTGATTAGTAGCCGAAGAGGGCAGAGAGAGAGAGATAGAGGGGAAGAGAGGGGGAATGTGCAGCATGAAAGCGAACTTGTTCCAACACCGCACGCACGTGCATTTCGTGCATGTATGCACGCACCACTTTTTGAATGGAAAACAAATGGCAAAGTAAGAATTTCAAACTGGTTTTTGTTGTTATTAAATGTCCTTCGTTTCTGTCCGAGCAAAAGCAAGACAACTCATAGAAAAACATACTCATCTGCGCTTCGAACTCCATGTGCTTTCTTCTTTCTTCAACTCGAGCAAAGACAAACAAACATGAATCATCAAGTTTACCTTTTGCGTGGAACATCTGGTAAAGTAGATACCCCAACACCCGTTTGACAACAGCAGCTTCTTATATATCCAATCAGGTGGACAGAGAACAATTCGGCTAATGCTTTTCTGGATACGTGCGCTTGCCTTTGGGGAACTCGGCGTCCACAGCGGCGCGATCCTTGGGAAATCCAAAGTGATCCATGTGGACCTTTGACTCATAGTTCGAGGCGCCCAGACGCGGACCGTCGTCAGAGTTGTCCATGAGCTTTGAAAAGTACCCATGCGGGGTCGATTCAATCTTGCCGCTGGCCCACATGCCGACCTCGAGAGACCCGCGCGATGGGGCACGCACCGAACCAGCCTGACCGCCGGGACCGTCTCCGCCTGGAATCATTGTTTGCTCCCTCTTGTGTTTGGCAATTACACTCTGTGTTGGATCGTCAATCTCGCCAAGATTCACGCGCAAGGCGCCCTCATTTACTGTGAACGGGTTGTACGCGCTTTCGATAACAATGTCCAGAAAGATGGTGTCTTTTTCGTTGGTGGCTTGCAAATACTTTTCGTACTCTGCGCGCAAGAGACGACGGTACCCCTCGGGGTCTCGGGAAGCCAGCTGCTGGGCAACCTTGCTCTGGATCGTACCAAACACCTTATCGCGCCACTCTTGGTATCTTTGCTGTTTTTTCCGCAATTCCATTTGATCATGGAAGTCAAGCATCTCGTCGACCTGTTTCGTGTACGCTTTTGTGTCAAGAACCTCGTGATACATTTTCTGGAATTGTGCCTCCTTCTTGACACGAAGATTTTCAAGGCGATCGCGCACCGCACGCTCGGACTGCTCTTGTAGCTGCTCCATTTTGGCCCAATAGGCGCGATTGCGCAGGATTTTCTTTTCTTCAACAGCAGCAGCCATTTTCTTCTTTCTTTGCGCGAGGCTATTGCGTCGTTTGCCTGTTTGCGCGGCGGTGAGCGCATGTCCATGATGATCAGCGCTGCCGCTTTTGCTCCCGCTGCCTCCGCGAACGAGGTCGTCCAGAAGCGCCTCCGAGTACACCTTGCAGCCAGAGACTTTGGGTTGGGAAGGCATCGTGCGCTCTCTGACTTTGCTCGACGCCGCGTTCGCAGGTCTTGCTCTTGCCGCTCTGGCTCGCCTGCACGCGGCGCGCGCGCGCGCGCAAGGGCCGCTCTCCTTATTTTCTCCAGGCCCTGGCGCAGAATGAGGCCGTCTTTCAATGTGTACGTGCGTCGATTCCACAATGATACATCATGGTTCGTAGTAGTTGGGGGAGATCCGTTGACGAGGAGCACTGCAAATCATTCAATTATAGGCCTATTGACTGTAAATCATTCGAGTCATTTCTCATCCGAGTTGATGGACATGATACGAAGCAAGTAAGCCAGCCTTTCAATGCCGCGGTAACCATCATTCGCTTGGGGCATGGGTGGAGCGGGTTAGAGCATTGAAGGAATGATGGCCGAAGAAAGCCAAATATAGCAACGAGTGAGTTGAGGCTTTTTTTCTCTTTGCATTTCCTCACGATGACGAATGAGGTCAGTGGGCTGTCATGCTGCTTGCTCGTATCCCTGAATTATATTTGTACGGGGCCGACACCTCACCGAGAGACCTCGATGTCCATCCAGGACGGTGGTGACAAAAAGATCCTGCGCTGGACCAATCCACGACACCTGCGAACGACACCTGCAGCTGCCGCCCGCGACAGTACTACCACCCGATAGCGGCGGCCCCGTTGTCTGCCGACGGCGCCACGGCCGCCTCGCTGGCCCGCGTCTCCGCGTCGACCTCGACATTGCCACACAGACAGGCAGCCTGCCTGCCTGCCTGCCTGACTGACTGACTGACTGACTGCCCTCTCCCTCGCTCCTCTTCCTTCTTCTCGTGGACGGACGGTCTTGTTCTTGCTTGCTTGCCTGCCTGCCTGCCTGCCTGCCTGACAGTCGCAAGCGAGCAGAAGCCAAAGCCCGAAAGATAGCGCCCTCTCGCGCGTCGCGCGCGTCGGGGCTGCGTGGCCGGCGCCCGCGCGGCAGCCGGCCGGCCGAGCGACGCGCCGCAGCGAGCGCGGCGGCACAGCCCGAGCGCGGCGGCGGAGCGCGGCGGCGGAGGCAGCGAGGGCAGCGAGGCCGGCGCGAGGAGCGGCGACGCGGACGCGGACGCGGATCCGCGGAGACCGAACGCGGCGCCGCAAATGGCGGGATCGAGCCCAGAAGATGCAGAGGCGAGAGCGGCTTCTGGACCGGGCCCAGCAGGGCTGGCAGACTTGCTGCGGATGAGCATGCACAAGAGCGCAGAGTTCGGTAAGGCCGAGCAAGATGGCGATCAAGAGGAAGAGGAGGACAAGAAAGAGGAGGTGGAGGCGGGGGACGACGGAAGTGGAGAAGACTTTGATTTGTGGGAGCAGCTGCAAGGCCTCATGCAAGCATCCATCGCGCGGCGCAACTTTTTCGGCCAGACTGGAAAACCTGCGGTCCATGACGGCCCCGAGAGAGAGCGCATTCGAGCCACCTTGCGCGCACGGCTACAGAGGAGAGCATCTTCGGAGGAGCCGCCCGAGGGTGTCCGCAAGGCGGCAAGAAAACTCCATCACCCGTCATCGTCTGCTTCATCCTCTTCGTCATCGTCGTCGTCAGCAGCATCGACAACAACAACAGCGGCATTATCAGGTGCATCCTCAGCAGCAGCAGCAGCAGCAGCAGCAGCAGCAGCTTCAAGTTTTCCAGGAAAGGACGAGGATGAAGCAGATCGTCCAAGCCCAGAAGCGCGCGAGCGCGAGGACTTTGGAGCAAATGGAGAATTTGCCTGCATTGCCAAGCAAGGCAAACGTGACTACATGGAAGACTGCTTTTCAACGCATCTGAGGGCTGGAAAGGACAATATTCATCTCTTCGGAGTTTACGATGGGCACGGCGGCAGTCTATGCGCCGAGTTCTGCGCAGACGAACTTCTCCACACGCTCGCACAGCATGCGCAGTTGGAAACAAATCCAAAACGGGCCATGCAGGCGGCCTTTGAATTCCTGGACAGCGTCTTTTGCGAGCTCTCGCATGAGCACCTTTTGCAAGATGGGTCGACGGCAACGGTGGCTATTGTTTGTCGAGACGAAAAGCAGCAGGCGAGTCTCACGGTTGGAAATGTTGGTGACTCGCGATGCGTGCTTGTTCGCGCGGGCAAAGAGGTTGACGTGCTGACCCGAGACCATCTTCCGAGCTTGGACGACGAAGCCGAGCGGATTCGGGACCAGGGCGGCATGATAATCATGTGTGGTGGTCTGGCGCGCGTGCAAGGCTGCCTCGCCGTGAGCCGCGCGCTAGGAGACGCAAGCTTGAAACCCTATGTGACAGGGACTCCAGAGGTTGTTTCGCGAAAGGTTCCCATGAACGAAGGCCCTACCTTTCTCTGTATCGCTTCGGATGGCGTCTGGGATGAAGTTAGCAATGATGAGGCTGCAGAGGTTCTTCTGGCAAGAGGAGCCAAGGACGGAGCTGCTCGGCTCGTGCGCTTGGCGCTCGATCGCGGTTCGGACGACAATCTTACTTGCATGGCCATTGACCTACGTGCCCTTGGCGGCAGCGGTGCCAATAGCGCGGGCACTGCGGACGTCAAGGCTGCTCAATCTATTGGACACGCCCGAAGCAGTGGTGCTGAGAGGAAGCGGCCGGCCCCCAAGCAGCGCGTGGACAGTGCAGATACCGCAGCATCTGCATCTAGAAACGCTGACGAACCAGAATCGAGTGGAGCAAGCAACATAACACATGATGCTGGTGCTAGTGCAAGTGCTGCTGGTGCTATGGGGATAGAGTCTGGGGCTGATGCCGCTAATACAACGAGCGCAGGACTGAGTTCTGAACGATCGGAGGAGAACGTGCCTGGCACCGCCTCCCAAGCGGAGAAGGCCTCTGAGAATCGGCAAGAGCCTCGAATCACGCGGCGAAAGCTGTCTTGACGGGGAGATGCACGCCGCGCCGTCTCACACAAACTAGCTGTCTGACGTAAAGTCTCGCGCAAAAGCTGTATGGAGATTACGCCTGGCACGAACCTTTAACAGTTAGCGACACTTTCTGATCCAAAAGCTCGCGCTGCGCATAATGAAGTTTCTATTTGGCAAATATGTGTGAAAAGACCTGCGGTTGCCGACCTCGTCGGTTTCTCTCATCAGATCCCGAAGCCTGGACATCCGATCGCCCCCGCGGGCTTGCTGACGACGATGAAAAGCCTGGTGCTTGGACATCTTTTTGGCTTCTTGCTCGAGACGTTCCTTTTCTTCCGCCTTTTTGATGGAAATAAAGTATTCGCGAAGATCCTCTGGAATGCTATTGTTCGCATACTTGCCGAGACCGTGAGCGCGTTCCCACTCGTCGACATTGTAGTTTGAGAACTTGGTGGCCCCTTGCGTGAATTGTGCCGCGAACTCGCGCTGCTTGCGCAGGTGCTCTGCAAAGTCGGCGTCGTCCGTCGACTGTTGCGTCGTCCAATTCGAGCGGCTACCAGCTTGGTCGTAGCTTGATCTTTCGCTAGCATCCGAGAGCACGCGATAAGCCTCTTGGATCTGCTGGAACTTTTGCTCTGTTCCACCACGATCGGGGTGGTGCAGCTTGGCTAGCCTCAGGTACGCTGCGCGGATCTCCTTGCTGGTGGCGCCGCGCTGCACGCCTAGCACCAGATACAAGTCTTCGCCATCCTGACTCATGGTTCGCGGCTCCTTGTATCGCGCAGGAGGGAGCCCCACGTCGTCTGGGGCCTACCTAGCTCTCCGCTATCCACTTGCCTGCCTCTTTACCTCGTCGCCACGGCCCTGGCGTCTGCACGGCCGCGCGCAAGAAGGGTATACGTACGGCTCAGGTGATTGCATTTCTTCGCCTTTCTCCATTTCTATTCCACGTAGTACACTAGTTCGTATATGCCATTCCACCGCCTTTGTTTTTGTCATGACCGTCATCAAGCATTTAGACCTACTTGTATCGTAGCCATGGGCAGGCGAACGAAGGTGATCACCATACGCATCTGACAGAATGATGCTTGGTAGACGACACGCAACGTCCTGCGGCCGGCCGCAGATCGCAAGGGTTATCAGAGTCATGCTTGAGCACCTCAGGCCTAGGGCCCTAGGAACAGATTTATTGCGTTTTGGCAGTCTCCACCATGCTTTAATGAATGAAGAGGCAGGCAGCATGCTCTCACACGCAAGATCAGATCTTTCGATTGGAGGCTTGACTCATGCTGACCATCTTCATCAGGACCCCTGCAATGCACAATTCATCCATGAACATCAATCCGGGATTTTTCCGATGACGGGGCGAATGAACGAACCCGGCGGATCCCATTTCTTCGGAGCCCCCTCGCTTTAAACGCGGGGCAACCTCGTGCACTCTTCTGCTTTGTTCTGCTTTCCTTTGCTTTGTTTTGCTTTGTTCTACTTTCCTTTGCTTTCATTTGCTTTGTTCTGTTTTCATTTGCTTTGTTCTGCTTTCATTTGCTTTGTTTCGCTTTGTTTTGCAATGTTCTGCTTTGCTCGACTTCCTCCGCTTTGCTCCGCTTCCAGCCTCTTCGGTCCGGCCTCGAGGAGAGAGACTCGGCTCGGGGTTGTCGACCGGGTGAGCGAGACGGCGTCTCGACGCAACGCGCATCAGCCGCAGACCCGATTCGTGCTGCGGCCTACACTCTCGCCTTGCCCAGCTACCTTGCACTGCTGTCTACGCCACGCCGCTCGCGCAGGACGTGTATACAGGCGCTCTTAGTCTCTGCAGCTGCGCGCATCAAGTGGGTGAGGCGAGTCCCAGGGCCGAGACCTGGATCAGCGACAGCGAGCGAGGTCCTCGGTCAGTCCTCCTCCTGGACTGCCTTCACCGCAAGCAGACAAGGATCGGGCGAGTGAGGAAGCGAGCAAGCAAGCAAGCGAGCCACGCAAGAGGGATCCCGCCCGAGCGGACTCACGGCGGCCTGGATTCCGGCAGCTTACCTTACAGCTAGCATTCTCATACCGGTCACGCAGGGTCAGGTCAGTCACAGTCGCAGAAAGAGCAAAGTCAAAGCCGAAGCCGAAGCCAAAGTGAGCCCAAGATAGCAAATTGCCAAAGCGAAGCAAGCAGACGCCTGGGCAAGAGCGGAGGAATCTCTGGAGGCCAGAATCGGACAAGCCAAGAGAAAGACAAGAGAAAGACAGGGCAGCTTTGCTTGATCAATCGACTCAATCGATAGATCACTCGACGGCCAGGATGGACGCCTTTATCGACGCGACCAACGCCGGCGTGGGCAGCGCCTGCTCAAAGCTGATCGTGTACCCATTCGATCTGATCAAGACCCGCATGGCAACGACCGGGAAAAACATTCAGGAGACCGTTGATGATCTTAAAACCGAGGGCGGCGGTGTGGGCGGCCTGTACAAGGGCATTGGGCCAAAGATGGTCAAGTCGGTGACGGGCAAGTTCTTTTACTTTTATTTGTACACGACCTTGAGCAAAATGCGACTGGCCATGATGGAGGACCCGTCCAAGGGTCTGGACACGGCCTCGAACCTTGTCATTGGGTACTTTTCCGAGATTCTCGAGCTGCCCATTGTGATGCCTCTCGAGGCCGTGGTGTCCCGCGTGCAGGCCGCCAAGGACTCGCGCACGAGCGCACTGGACATTGCACGGCAAATGTACGCCAAGGGCGGCCTTGCGTGCTTTTATGTGTCGTTGGATGCGTACATTCTTGGTGCCACGCAGCCGGCGATCCAAATGTCCATCTACGACCAAGTAAGGCGGATCATGCTGCGCAACCGGACAGGCGACCTGAGCGCGCTCGAGTCGTTCTCACTGGCCACGTTGGCGGGCTGCCTTGCGGTCACGGCAGCCTATCCGATGGACATGTGTCGCTGCATCGCGCAGACCGAGACCGAGGACGGCAAGGAGAAGAAGAACATTTTCCAGGCCATGCGGCACATTCTCAAGACAGAAGGCTTTCAGGGTCTTTTCAAAGGGCTCTCTGCTCAGCTCTTTCAGGCTGTCCTCTCGGCCTCGATCATGCTCATGGTCAAAGAGCGAATTCAGGCAGCGACGACTCGCATCCTCGTGTCCATGTTTGTCGCGCTGGGTCTGTACAAGCCCAAGCCCGTATCGCCCGAGTTGCTCACCTAGCTTGTCTTTTCTCTCTCACCCCGCCATAAATAGCCACGACTAGAAATCTTCAAGCTCGTTGCACTATCGAGCGAGCCACTGCACGAGCACTTACTTGCCATCAGGACAGAAAACAAAATAACAAATATGTAAAGTTTGGTCGAACAAGGGCGTGCGCACGAGACGTCTCAAAGCAAAGAAGACACTTCTCCAGGGCACGGCCTGCGAGGAAATATCGTCAAATGTGTCGGGCCACTTTTTCAAACAGAAAAAAATGTAGTGGTACCCACCCCCTTTACGTGACGCGTTCTTCCAAACTCAACCACTAGTAGCCAGCTTGGTAGAGGTAGCGACCGAGTGCCTCGACGGCGTAGTTGCAGGCCGCACCAGTCTGGCCCTTTGCCTCGTCAAAGGTACCAAGAATGAGTGACTGGTTCGTGACAACGAGGCAACCGCCGCCCTTGGGCTTTTTAAAGTACATTGTGGCCAAACCATCATCTGCAGATCCATTTGGGTACGTGCGCACAGGCATGTACTTGACGCCGTTGCAGCGCAAGCCTTCTGCAGGTTTACGCAGCGTCTGTGCAATAGTGACGAGAATGACAGCCTCGTTGATGGTCTGTTTGGCCTCGGTGCCATCGTCCTGGGTAACCACACCTTCATACTGTCTTGGTAAGAACTCTGGGGTTCCAGCCCAAACCGCAGCGTCTTGCTTGCCGATCATGAGTGCTTCGTTTACATTGCCTGTGTCTGTGAGCTGCGTCTCCAAGTACTGCTGCCACGTCGCGGTCCCCATGGTGCCTTATAAGAGAGGAACAAGTCGCGGGAAGGTAGCCTAGCCTCGCCCCCTTTGCAACGCTCCGCGCGCGCTCACGTCTTTCTCGATCAAGGCAAGCAAGAACTGCCCTGCAGACTACGAGCGCCCCGACGCGGTCACGCTGCGCGCCCCCCCCCCCCCCCAAAGCGCTTCTGCGCGTATGTGTGCGCGTGTGCGCGCGCTGTACGAGTAGTAGTACTTGGATTGCTCTGCTCTCGCTTCGTCCGCCTGCAACCTCCCTCTGCCTGCCTGCTAGCTTGCCTGCCTGCCTGCCTGCGTGCCTGCCTGCGTGGTCGAGCCCCTGCCGCGCCGTGCTTCGCAGCTCTGGGCAGACGAAGACGTCGGGGCTACTAGTAGCGCTCTGCTCTTTCGTGCGAGCGTCCGCTTGGCTCCTCACGCAAGCCGGCTTGGCCCACGCTCGCTTGTCTCTACTCGCTCGTCTACGTGCCTCCGAGTCGTGCTAGCTTGCACTGGGCCTAGCAGCTAGCTACTGCTAGCTATATACGGGAAGTTCATCATCCAAGTTGACAATGGACAATGGACAATGTTTGTTTGTTTGTTTGTTTGTTTGTTTGTTTGTTTGTTTGTTTGTTTGTTTGGTTGTTTGTTTGTTTGTTTGTTTGTTTGTTTGTTTGTTTGTTTGTTTGTTTGTTTGTTTGTTTGTTTGTTTGTTTGTTTGTTTGTTTGTTTGTTTGTTTGTTTGTTTGTTTGTTTGTTTGTTTGTTTGTTTGTTTGTTTGTTTGTTTGTTTGTTTGTTTGTTTGTTTGTTTGTTTGTTTGTTTGTTTGTTTGTTTGTTTGTTTGTTTGTTTGTTTGTTTGTTTGTTTGTTTGTTTGTTTGTTTGTTTGTTTGTTTGTTTGTTTGTTTGTTTGTTTGTTTGTTTGTTTGTTTGTTTGTTTGTTTGTTTGTTTGTTTGTTTGTTTGTTTGTTTGTTTGTTTGTTTGTTTGTTTGTTTGTTTGTTTGTTTGTTTGTTTGTTTGTTTGTTTGTTTGTTTGTTTGTTTGTTTGTTTGTTTGTTTGTTTGTTTGTTTGTTTGTTTGTTTGTTTGTTTGTTTGTTTGTTTGTTTGTTTGTTTGTTTGTTTGTTTGTTTGTGAGTTGTCAACGTGTGCGAAGAAAAAAAGAAAGTTGGACAAACAAAGAAACAAACAAACTATAAATGCAAAATGGAAGCAACAAACAATGGACTCTACGCCGCTTCTTGCACGAACGTCGAGAGAAATTGTCCTCTTCCAGTCCCCAGGAAACAGCAGTGTGGGATAATCAAGACCAGTGCAGGCTTAGTGGAGGCCCCACCCCTGCCTTTTCCCACACTCGCTACTATCATTCGTCCTTAGGGGGAAGACCGCCGACGGTGCAGAAGCAAACTGTCTAGTGTATTGAGGCGGATACGGCACTTGTGATCGCCGCGATTGCACTGCAGCGCATCGTGTCTCCCCGCACCTTCGTCTGCGCCCCTCTGCGTCTTGATCAAGAATTCCCGCCTTGGCAAAATTCCGCGACCAGTCTTCTCCTGCGCGTCGCCCTCGGCCACTGCGCGCACGCCCGTCGCGCCTGCCCGCTCGCGTCTCGCGCCCTCGCGCCTGCCCTCCCGCTGCCTGCCTCGCCGCCCTCTCCCGCGCGCGCGCCCGTCACTTCCCTTCCCTTCCCTGCGCAGGCAAGGCAGCTCAGCTCAGCTCAGACGAGAGCAGCTCAGATCGGCTCAGAGCAGCCCGCGCGTCAGCGACCTCGCCGCCTCTTCGCCTGTCCATTCCCGCGGCCCTCCGCGCCCGGCGTCCACCCCCCGCCGCCCGCCG
>KN805428.1:76605-171398 GCA_000818945.1 Schizochytrium sp. CCTCC M209059
CTGCAGCCGCGCGCCACGAGCGAGCAGCGCCGCCCGCCTGCCGCCTGCCGGCCTGCGCGGCCTGCCTCCGCCGCTCCGCCTCCGCCTCCGTGTGCCGCGTTCGACGCGCGGCAGTCCCGTGCGAGCGAGAGGGCGAGCGACGAGGAGCGCGACGAGGAGCGCGCGGCGCGGAGCAGCGCAGAGCGCAGGGCAGGGCAGGGCAGAGCAGCGCAGAGCAGCGCGCAGCGGAGCAGCGCAGCGCGCAGCGCGCAGCGGGGCAGAGCACTCTCGCGCGCCGCGGCGCTGCATCGGGCATCGTTCGCGGCAAGCGAGGGCGAAGGAGCTCTCCGCGCGTTCGTTCTTTTCCTCGGGAGCGCGCTGGCGCGGGGCGTGGCTGCGCGCGCCGCGCAGAGGACGTGGTTGCCCTGCACGGGTCTGGCGTGCTTAGCTTGACCCGACCCGACTCGACTCTATTCGCCTCGACTCGGCTTCGTAAGCCCGCGCGTCTCGCTCACCTCTCTCGAGCAGGATGAACTTACTCTCGCATACGCCGCCGGCGTACGGCGTGGGGAGCATGGAGCCCCCGAAGATGAAGCGGCCGCGCAGCGGCAGTATCAGCAACAGACTGCGCAGCGCTTCGGTGCTGTGCGAGCAAAACAACCTCGACAAAGACGCCAAGGGCGCGCTCAAGGACCTCATCATCCGCGATGACCCCGATCTCAGGCCGCTCATGGCCCGCATCGAGGCCGGCGACTCGACCGTCCTCCGCGAAATGATCGACGCGGGCACGCTCCGCCTTGGTGGTCAGCACAGTGACGACCTCCTTGGCGAGGACGGCGACCTCAACCTCGACTTTCTCAACGTCGGCGACGTCGATGTCGGGTCCGTCGCTTCCGACCAGAGAGACGACCTCTTACTCGGCGACGACGAGGATGGCGGTGGACAGTTTGAGTTCTCCTTTAACGACGAGAACGACGACTTTTCGCCCGGGAACCTCTCGGGCACGCTGCCCATGCCCTACAAACAAGAGCCGCGCTCCCGGCGGCCCGCCCCGCGCCCCTCATCGCTCGTGGCGCCCGACGTCAAGCCTATCCCTGTCAACAGTGCAGCCGGCCAGCGTGATCGTGGCATGTCCTTTGGCGCCCCACTCATGGAGGTCTTTGGCATGGACATGTTCGATGATCCGAACGCCCCGCACGTGCCTTACTCGCCCATGTCGCACAGCCCCTCCCGAAGCATGGGATCCGTGGGAAGCGGCGCGTTGCAGTCGGGCAGCGGGCCCAACTACCTCATGCGTCCTGGATCAAACCTGTCCGGGTCCAACATGCTTAATCGCCCGCTCCATCGTGACTCCATTGGCTGTGTTGAGGACATTCTCGCCAATAATAGCGCTGGCCGGGGACCAAACTCGTACGGAAGCTCAGGCTTTCCGGGTTTTGACTCGCTCGACGCAAGCGACATGATCGGCGAGGGTGGCAACGAGCGCCTTTCCTCGCTCTCCTCGCTCTCCTCCTTTAGCGCGTTGCGTTCGGGCGGCCGCACGGCTCGCACGCGGTCAGGTGGCATTGCCACCTTGCCATCGCAACCGCACCAGAGCCAGTACGATACTCGCAACCGCGGGCGCGTACCTGTGCGTCAGCCCTCGGAAGGCTCCGTTTCCTCGCACCCTTACCAAGCTAATCAGAGTCTGGGGCAGCTGTCACATCAGCAGCAACAGCAACAGCAGCAAGTGCCCAAGGGCCGCGTGAAACCGAAAGCGAAATCGCAGGCAACGAAACCAAAGTCCAAGATAGAGGCAGGAGATCGACAAAGTGCTCAGCCGCAGTATCAATATACGAACGCTTCGCAGCAGCACGACCTGCCTCCACAACATTCTCAGTCGCAAGGCAACGCGCAGCGTTCCTCTGCTGGACGTGGCGCTCAGCCGCCTTTGCATCCACGCTCTGGAGCAGGTGCATCACAGGGCCGCCCCGCCGAGGCCCAGGCAAAGGCCTCTGCGCCGGTGCCTATCGAACAGCCGCCAGCCTTTGTCTACAAGCCGGATCCGGCGAACATTAATCAGACTGGCTTTGTTGGGGGTTACTCTCCTGATTCCCGTCGTCGTCGCATCGAAAAATTCCTGCAGAAGCGTCAAAATCGCGTCTGGATGAAAAAGGTCAAGTACGATGTGCGCAAGAACTTTGCCGACTCGCGACTGCGTGTCAAGGGACGCTTCGTTCGTAAAGAAGACGAACAGATGCTTCGCGAGCTCGTTGCCATGACTCTCTGATATGATAGGCCCCCACATTCAAACACATTACGATTCCTCCTTTGATGCATACGAATTCTCGACGCATCTGTGCATTCCATTTATACGTAACTTTTCTTTTCTTTTCACATTTCAGTCGCATGCGTTGATTTCTTTGTTTCCTTGTCAGTTCGTGTGTTGCTTTCTTTGCACCGATACTATTCTCTCTTTTTCTTGCCACTTCGTGCGCTAGCCAGGAGGATTTCTCGGTGAATACTGATTCGCATCGTTCATCTCGGCAGAACATCCTTTTCAAAGAGCTTGAGCTTCTTTCTCCGTCAATCTTATCTTAGAGTCCAACACACATCTAGGAAAAAAAAAAAAAAAAACACAGAGCAAGGTGTTGAACGCTTGGAACGAAAAAAAAAAAAGCGTTGAACTTTCAGGTCTAAGATGGTCGTCCTTCCTCAGGGGCCATGCTGATGTTCTCTGTGTTTTTACCAATCATTGGTGCCCCTGGCATTGCCAGGGGCGAACGAGAGTGGGTAACTCTTACTTATATAGTATAAGCAGTAAGAGAGTGCTGGTACAGTGCGACGGCGGCGAGGGCGGCAGGAAAGCGAAAAAGAAAGGGATCGAAATAGCAAGGCAAAGGTGACAGCGTTGATGCGAGTATACGGCGTTAACATGGTGAAAGGACACGATTGCGAATCGGTTTTCCGGACGACGAGCGTAGCTCCAGCTGCGTTCACTCGGCAGAGAAAGACGGCGAGCCCTGAAGATAGTGGTAGAATTGCTCCTGCAAAAGAATGACGTTGGACGACTTCACGTCGGTGCCCTTGAGTGCAACCTCGAGATTGATCGTGTAGGAAAACTTCTCGTTGGCAACCATGTGGATCGTTCCCTCCACTGTCTGACCCTTGTTCACGGCAATGGGCTCGGGGAGGAGCATGCGGCATTGGTGCCAGTGCGTAAAGGGCGTGTAAGGCCCCGTGCTGAGCGTGATCGTCTTGTGACTGCCAATAAAATCGACGTCAAACCAGCCTGCAATACCGTGAAGAAGCGTAGTCGTGTTGACCACAAACTCGAACGGAACGGTGATATCGAGCATTTCACTGACCTCTGAGGTTTCAAAGTCAATGCACGAGGTTGCAGGTTTTTCTTGATCGGAAATGAGAATGGAAGGGTCAAAAGCACCCACAACGGGTTGCAAAAAGTGCTGCTTGAGTGCCTCATCCGCCAATGAAGAGAGATCGACTCCATAAAAGTCAGTCGCTGACCAGAACTGTGACTTGGCATACTGCTCTGCGTAAAGGCCATAGTCTGAGAACGGTAAAAAGTACATGGTTCCACGGGACGGAAACATCTTGGGCTCCACGCCCGGACGGAGGAAGCGCTTGCGACCCAGCACGTAGCTCTCCAGCATGCGTTCGTGGACCAGGAGGAAGCCCATGGGCTCGGAGATGATCACATCCACCTTTTCCGGGAGCTCAATGTCCTCGAGCTTTCCCTTGACCACCTCGACAACTCCTTCAAGGTTGTTAGCGCGCACGAGACGCTCTGCGCAGTCGGCCATGTCACTGGCCTCCACGGCGTACACCTTGCGGGCCCCGGCGCGAGCGGCAAAAATGGCAAGGATGCCCGTGCCAGTGCCGACATCGAGAACCACCTTGTCTGCGAAATCACTTGGATTCTCGTAGATGGCACGCTGGTACGTGCCTGTGCGCGTGTGGTCCTGCAGCATGTTTTGCTGGTGCGCGAGCTGGCCATAATAGTGAAAGAACGGGTGCTCCTCCTCGGACGTGGCGCCGGCCGCGGTGGTCGCCTCTTCCTTGGGGGCTGTTTTCCCGTTGCCGTGCTGCTCTTCGCCTGCGACTGTCGCGCTCTCGTCGGCTGCGCCGTCTTTCTCGTCCGACGTCTTTTTCCGGATGTCCTCCTCGGCGGGGCTGCCCCCGCCCGTCAAGCCTGAAAACATCATCTTTTGCTCGCTCGCACGCTCTCTCGCTGGTTGCTGCCTGCCGCTGCTGCTGTGGCTGGCTGGTCGGGCCGTTCAAACGTCACGACCCGCACGAGCTGACTGCTGCCGTTGCTCGTGAAGGCGGGCGCGGGGGAGGGCGGGTGGGTACGCTCAACCGCCGCGCGACGCGCTACACTCCAAGCGAGCCCTTTGCACGTCTGTCGCGCAGCTGATTGCAGCGACGCGTGGCGTTTGCTCTCTTGTCACTATGTAGTGAGTGACTCCAAGGTGGAGGGAGTGGAATGGAGGCTTTTGAATTTGTTTCGAACCCAAGTTTCTCGCGTATGCCATAGCAATAACATCAGCAGCAACAAGAGCTTGCTTTCTCTACACAACGACAGCAGCAGCAACAACAACAACAACAACCATTACACCAACGACAAGAAGAGTGTGCGCAGGTTTACACAGCGTGTTTCCGATTGTGGCCATTGAGAAAGAGGAGTGGACGGGACGGCCAACGCAAAAGCAAGCCAAAGCGAGCAAAAGCACGATAATTCGAAACTAGCAAACAGTAAAGTAGAAACAAAGCAAGCGGCGAGCAAAAGCACCTCGGAATCAATCAATTGACAAGAAATGACCATAAACGAAAGGCAGCGGAAGGGACAAATGGATCGAAAAATGGGTAAGTCATTCGCATGATTTGCGCTACGTGGCGACCGCGTTTCCAGCTCCGAAAAAAGGACGAAAGACATTCATCTCGACACGAGGATTGCGGCTTGCAAGAGGTTTACAGCGTTCCCTCACATGCAAGCACATAGAAACACTCATGAAGACCAGAGCTCCTGGATGAGCTTGTGCGAAGATTGCAGGTCGGCGACAAACTTGGTTCCAGCGGCGGTATCATTGCCGAGATGTTGGGCAGCGACCTTTACCAATGCAGAAGTCACGTCCTTTCCCATGGACGTTGCACCGCAAACATAGACGTGAGCGCCATTCTCTAGCAATCGCCAGATTTCTTCGTGCTCGCGCTCCATGACGTGCTGGACATAGACCTTTTCGGCCTGCTGACGAGAGAATGCAGTGTGAAGAGTAGTGAGCGCGCCCAAAGCCAGCGCGTCCTTGAGCTCGTCCTTGTAGAGAAAGTCTTCGTCCTCGCGCCTGCAGCCAAAGAACAAGACCGTCTCTCCGGTCTCGAGCCCGAGCGTCTGGCGCTGATGAATGCGCTCCTGCACGAAAGCGCGCATCGGCGCAATACCGGTGCCCGGGCCGACGAGAATGATGGGCTTCTTCGGGTCCTCGGGCATCTTGAAGGTCGACTCCTTGATGAAGATGAGCGCCGAGCTGCCCACCGAAAGGCGGTGCAAAAAGGTCGACGCAACGCCTTCGAAAGGCCTGTTCTCGCTGCGCATTTCCCGCACAACGCCTACCGTGAGGGCGACGCGCGAGGGCTGGCTCGAAGATGAGGAGGCAATGGTGAACTCGCGGCCCTTGAGGCGCGGCATGAGCTCAAAAAAGACACCGAGATTGTCCTCTTCGACCTTGAAGCTAGGAAAGGTCTCAAAGATCTCAGCCACGCTCAGTTTCCGCGCAGCAATGTTTGCGTGGAAATCAGCTGCCCCGTCGCGCGAAGACAAGTGGAGCATGCGTTCGCGGTGCTCCGTCAAAGAGACAAAGCCGGCAAGGTGCTGCAGCAAGCTGCGCGTGGGTGCGCCGTTGAGGTCAGTGAAATAAGTGAGAGCCGTGCGAATCGTACAGGGCGAGGGAAAGAGCGGCTTGGGGGCGCCAGAGTCGTCCTCTGCAATAACGGGCTGCAGCGTGAACCATTGGTCAAGGTCAAGGCTCAGAAGCTTGGCCGTGCTTTCTACAAGTGCGGTCGCGTTGGCGGCGCAGACCGTGAGATTGTCGGCCGTTTCATACTTGAGACTTGTGTTTTCGAGATCGAACTCGATGTGAATAGTGTTGCCGGCTCCGGTATTCTGGCGGAGCTCGCGCGTCTCCAGCACGGTGGCCCGCGTGCACGAGTAGTACTGACGCGAGGAAATGTCGACATGAGAGTTGTTGGACCCCGGCTTTTCGAGCAAGCCGGCGCGTTGGCGCAATGCTTCGTCCTCAGGGCTTGGGACATAGGTGGCATGCCAGGTTGCGATGGGCAGCGCGCCAGCCTGCTGGTTCACGGCGTCCGCACCGGCGGACGCCAGCGCGGATGCGTCTTCGTCAGAAAAGGCGAACTTGGCCAGCGACTCAACAAGGCCCTCGCGCCACTTTTCAAAGTCGGACTCGAGGTCGTCGTCGTCGTCGCCAAGCCCGAGCGGGTGCACCTCGGTTCCTCCAAGTGCAGTCATGCGCGCATGCACGCGTTTGCCCATCTCATTGTACTGCTCGTACTGGGTGTTTCCTAGGCCAAAGACGGCGAATCCGACGCCGTCGGCCCAGCCGTCCTGAGGGCCGCCGTCTTCAGCATTCTTGGTGAAAAACTCCATAAAGTCGATGGAGTTGTCACAGGGATCGCCCTCGCCATACGTGGCCATGAGGAAGAGGACGAGTTTCGGGGCTTGCATCTTTTCCGGCGTACGCTCGGCGACCTCGAGGTCGAGCACACGCGTCTTGAAGCGTCCCGTGGCATTGATGATTTTGGCCAAATCCTTGGCGAAGCCCTCGGCGGTTCCAGTCTGACTTCCAAAGTACACGGCCACAGGGACGCGATCATCCTCTTTTTCCTCCTGCGCAGCCTTGGCAGCCTTTTGCGCATCTACATTCATTCCTGCGACGCCAGCCTTGGTGGTCGACCGAAGAGTCTTGACCGCGCTCAAGG
The DNA here is from genome assembly GCA_000818945.1 of Schizochytrium sp. CCTCC M209059. Classification (NCBI taxonomy): domain Eukaryota; class Bigyra; order Thraustochytrida; family Thraustochytriidae; genus Schizochytrium; species Schizochytrium sp. CCTCC M209059. The sequence continues at coordinate 83,581 of KN805428.1, forward strand.
CCAACACGCCAAAGACCACCAGCGCCAGCAGTGGGACGCCGTAGTCGAGCATTGACATTGTCAAACCAGTCTCCGTCTTCTCCTCCGCTTGCCTGCTTGCGTGCTTGCTTGCTTGCTTGCGTGCGTGCGTGCTTGCTTGCTTGCTTGCGTCTCCGCTCCGCGCGCGCGTCCGTTCGCTCGCTGTCGGTCGCTTCGTCCTCGATTCACGGCGTGAGACGTCTGCCTTTGCAGTGCTGTCGATGTCGACGCTGCGACGCGCTGCTGCTGCCTGCTGCTGCTGCTGCTGCTGCTGCTGCTGCCGCTGCTGCTACTGCTGCTGCTGCCAGCGCGAAGAGGTCGCTCGCCCTGGCCTCTCGCGCGCGCCGCCTGTCCGCTTCGTTCGTCTCCAACAAGCGCGTGAGGTGAGGTCCGCCGCGTGCAGCCGCCGCCGCCGCCTTGGTGCTCTGCCGCGCGCCAGACTGCGACGGCCGCGCTCGCTGCCTATACTTCGTCTACCGCGCCTGCTACGCTGAAGAGGAGGGAGGTGAGGGAGCAGGGGAAGGGAGAGAGAGTGAGGTGGCGGTGTGAATGACGCGGGAGGAAATGATGGCGCAATGAAAAGGTCGCTGAGCCGCTGGCGCTGTGTGTGCTTGCTTGCTTGCTTGCTTGCTTGCTTACTTGCTTGCTTGCTTGCTTGCTGCTGACCCAGGCCAGGCCGAAGGCGGCCGTGCCGAGCGCGCGCGGGAGAGAGAGGGCCGCGGCGGACCGATTGGACGACCGAGAGCAGTGGAGCGGGCCCGAAATCGGTTTCGATGTGGACAAGATGCCATGAGAAACGAGATGAAATGAGCCTCTGTGCAGACGCTGACGCACGCGCCGAGCCCACCACAGCTCGACTTGCTTGTGCTTGCTTGCTTGCTTGCTTGCTTACTGTCTCCCCCGAAAATTCGTCCTAGGGGCTTAGCCCACTTACTATACAGCGTCCGCGCGTATGCACGCAAAAGACGCTGCTTCGGCATGTGTAAAGAACGATGCACTCTCACGTGGCTTGCTTTTTCAACGACGTCGCTTGCCTCTTGAGCGATAGCTTAGTCGGGAAAGGAGGGAGGGAGAGGAACATCAAAGGCTGGTGGAATTATTCCTATTCTGATTTTGCTTATTGTGATCATGGACAAAAATATAGTAGAGGCCTAGGCCTAGGCCTAGGCCTAGGCCCCAACTCGTGGTGGAATGAATAGCTAGCTAGCTTCGCCTCTTGTTCGAGCTACTTGTGCTAGAAAAGAGAAATGCGAAAATGTGAAAAGGACGCAGTAGCGTGAAGAGGAGATTGATCAGCAGACGAATATATTGGCCCTGCGGAAAGAGCTTATTCATGGTACGTGCAGCCTCGGCGACGACAGGTCTTGAGAGATGCAACGGCGGGCCAAGCATTTGCAGCTCGTTAAGCGTCGAGTACAGCTTGTTGCGCGACGAGAGCTCGAGCTCGTCCACAGGGAGCAAGGCCGTTGCCTTGAGGTAGTCAATGAGTACCTTTTCGTTGCGCGAAGCAATGCTCCGCAGCTGATGGACGAGCTGGGGCACAAAGGAATCGAGACCATCGTCGAGCTGAAGCTGGTTGACGCAAAAGGCCTGCACGCGCTCTGGACGGGTCGAATAGTAGTAGTAGAAGCGCGCGAGCACGTAGGAAAAGTCCTTCCGAATCGAATCCTTGGCAGCGTGCGCAGATACGTAGTAAGAGGCCAGCTCGGTTTGGTCACTGGCGTTGGGATTGTCCAGAAAGAGAAGCGAGGTGGGCTCAAACATCTTTTCGCGCAGCCGCACAAACAAAGGCCACAACTTTCTCGTATCGTGCTCGATGTCAAACCAGAACAATTGGTACGTGCCTTTCAAAAGCACGTTAAAACGCATCACCCATCCCTTGGTTGTGAATCCAGACTCCGTTTCGACCATCCAGCGGTGAAAGAGGAGTGTAAAGACTGCAGGAAAATGCTCGAGCGACCACAGTTTGGCGCACAGCGGCAAGAGCAATTCCTTGACCATCCCGGGTTGGTGCTTGCGCTCCAACATGTAGTAGTGCGTCGCGAGCAGCTCGTAGTAGAACCATCTTCGCTCCATGTCTAAATTGAGTTTTTCCGCAAATCGAGTGGGGACTGTGCCGCTAATGTTGTAGAAGAGGTCCTCCATGACGCGCGAGTCATTGATGCTCTCCTGTAGTGCTTGGAGTACTTGTTCTGCGAGCTTGTACTGGAATTTCTCTAGCATTGACGTTGGGCGCACGGGCCTTTTGGCCCCGGCTTGCGGCGCCGTGAGTCCGTGTCGCGCGGCTGCAAGTCCTGCTTCCAAAGTAGGTTTGGCTTCTGCGACTCTCAATCCAGTCCCTGATGCTGTCTTGGGTTGCGAGATCGCTACCGATGAGGATGACGATGAAGAAGACGAAGAGGAAGACGATGATGACGAGGAGGAAGTCGATGACGATAATGACAGAGAGGCCATCAACGGTACGCTCGATTCATTGCTGTCAAACTCCGAACCTGAAATGAGGTTCGAAAAAGACCATCTTCTCGAGAGTGGTCGTTTGCTCTGCAACGGTTTGGCCGTCTCCTCTCCGTCGAGTTCTTGCAAGTCGTTGAGCGACTTGCTCTGTAGGCCTCGCCTCATCTTGGCTTCTCTAGCTTGATCCGGGCAGCTCTCGCTCGCGCTCGCAGGTGCAGCGCGTCACCTCCCCGGACTGTCCTCCTCACCTGCGCTCTTCCCGCCAGGACGCGAGCGCCTGCCTGCGTGCTTGCGAGCTCGCGTGCCCGCGTGCTTGCTTGCGAGCGAGCGACCGTGCGTCCGTGCGCGGCTGCGTGCGTCCTGGCTGTTCGCTCGCTCGCTTGCTTTGCGTGCTTTGCGTGCTTGCCTCGCCTCGCCTCGCCTCGCCTCTGGTCCCCGTACGCCGGTCGAACCGACAGACAGTGAGTGAGTGACAGACAGAACACTCGATGACAGTGACAGAGACAGACGGAGAGAGTGACAGACACGGAGAGGCGAACAGCCCGAGTCCGTCTGTCCCTGCTCGTTCGTTCTTCTCCTTGTCCTTCTTCTTCTTCTTCTTCTTCTTCTTCTTCTCCCCTGCCCGCTGTCTGTCTCCGCCCCACCGGTCTCCGCGAACCTCCCTCGCCTCAACGCGCTGCCTCCTCGCGCCGCCGGCACCGGGCTGCGCTGCGCGTCCGGGTCTGCCTCCTCCTCCTTTGCCTCCGGTGATGAACACATAGTACGGAGCAGGGCGAAGAAAGAAAGAAAGAAAGAAAGAAAGAGAGAGCGTCGACTGCTGACAGCGAATACCAGTATGCTTGCGCGCGAACTTCAACTTGTTGCGTTGAGCCGAGGCAGCCAGCCCCCGCGGCCCGCCCTTGCGCGCGCCGCCGCAAACACGCTGCGCGAGGCGAGGGGGAGGAAAGGGGCAGAAGGCGGGAGGAGAGGACAGAACTAGGAGGAGGAGGAGGAGGGCCGAGCGCACGCGATGCAGACGGAGAGAGCCCGGCGGCGCGGGGAGTCGAGGCGAGGCCAGCCGGCGCGGCTCCGATGCGCTGCCGGCAAGCAGTGCAGGCGGGGTCGTGCGTGAGTGGTAGTACGTACAAAGGCAAGGCGGTGCACTGGCAGGCAAGCTAAGATACGATTGATTGGAGGATAACGCTCATCAGCGTACGTATACTACGACGAGCCCACCCACCCGCGGTGAGGCCGAGGCAGAACGCGAGGGAGGAAGAGCGGCGCAGACGTGCCAGCGGCCGCGCGAGGGCGCAGATCAAACGCACGGAGCGGCGCAGCGCAGCGCAGACTGGACTTCAAGTCGCCGCGGAGATCGCTCGACGGTGAAGGCAGCGTGCAAGAACGTTAAAAATGCGAGCTCGGGGCCTTGGCGCCGTCGTGGGTGCGGCGCCAGCGCTAGCGCCGGGACGACTAGCGCCGGGACGACTAGCGCCAGGACGACTAGCGCCAGGAAGACCAGCGCCAGGACGACTAGCAAGGCCCGCGTGCCAAATCTTTGCAGCGCGAGCTCTGAGCGCCAACGTTTGGGTGCGCGCAGATCTCGGCACGCGAGGCAAGCTGGCTGTGCCTGTGCGCGCGAGCGCAACCGTGGCTGACCTCCTGGACGAGCTGGCGGTCAACTCGCAGAGCCAGACACTCCTGGTCGAAGGAACATCGCCAGAGGCGCGCATCGAGGACGCGCTGCGCAAGGGCTTTGCGGTGAAAATCGCAGGCCGCGACGTTTGGATTGAAGAGACCGAAAATTGCCAAGAGGCCCAGGCCCTCGCGCTCGGTCCCGCCGCGATCCCTGCCTGGGCCCTTCCACGCGAGGATGCAGAGGCTCGTGTCGGCGGCGCCGAGGCCCTAGCGCGTCTCGAGGCGAACGGACTCGTCTATTTAAGCAAGAAGACCGCGGATAGCGTTGTGTTGCACCCGGATTTAGTCCGTTCGCGCTTCACGGCGCCGCTACCAACGGCTGATCCGACCTCGGACCTTGAAAGGCATCCTGCGCGACCCTTGCGCGAGGTCATGGTGCGCTGGTCCATGGTTGCAGGGGTTTTCGCCGTGCAAAGCTTTCTCTTTTACCTGACCTTCTTTTTTCTCTCGTGGGATATTGTCGAGCCCATCACCTACTTTGTTGGCTCCACCGTATCGCTGCTTGCACTCTTGTGGTACATACGTACCTTTTCAAAGTTTTCCTACGCCGAAGTTCTCCGTCGTACGTGCTGGCATCCGGGTCGTTGAGGTCTCCTTTCCTTCAATCATTCCTTTTATAATTTCGTCCTGGACTTACAGATAGCCTATCATACCATGTAAACATTATCACTTTGCCTGATTCGAAGTTCTCCTACGCCGAAGTTCGCCGTCGTACGTGCTGGCATCCGGGTTGTTGAAAGTCTCCTCTCCTTCAATGATTCCTTTAAACTATCGTTCTCAACTTACAGATAGTGAACATTATCACTTTGCCTGATTTGAAGCGTATTCTTCTTCTTCGCCGCCGCCGCCGCTTCTTGCGCGGAGCGCATTCTCTCGTCATTCATTCATTGTCTATCCTAGCGCGCGCGACGACGGTTGTCTTTGGTGTCTTTCTCTCTGTCTTTTTGAGTCTGTGTCCTTTCCTCCTGCGCAGCCAGCCATCCAGGCAGAATCGGACACTGCAGCCAGTGAGTGTTCGTTCTGTAGTACGCGCAGAGGCGGTTGCCGGCCATGGCGCGCTGCACGCGCTGCCTGCCGTTGCACACGCTACCGTGCTACCGTTTGACGCTTGGCTCGATCGCGGTAGCGGCGCGTCCTCGCGGCTCTTCTGCGGTTCGCAAATCATCCCCACCGCACCCGCTGCTAGAAATGCGCTAGGTCGGGCTTAGGAGGCAAACCGGGAACCTCCGGCAAAGCGACCGAGGAAATTTCACGGGCGGCTGCGATTAGCGACCGTGGTGAATGGCCGCCGCCGCTGCCGCTGGTCATGATGGGGAAGAGAGCACGGAGCGAATGTCGTGAGTGTGCAAGCAGAGTAAACTGCAATGCAATGCAATGCGATGCAATGCAATGCAATGCAATGCGATGCAATGCGAGTTAGTTGATAAGCAACACAAATAATTAGTCTGGAGAATGCGATTCCCGGAGAGAAATTATGGAAATCCAGAGAATGCGATCTCCGGAGAGAACTTGCGATATCTAGAAAATGCGACTTCACTGGAGAACGCACGATCAGGCTGAGCGCGCCGCAGCGCAGAAGCAAAACTCTAAAAGCAAAGCTTACGCCACGGACGACAGAGCGAAGTGCGAGCTCAGACACGGACAGACGCGGACGCGAGAGCAAGGACGGAGATAAAGACAAAGAAAGGAGTAGTGGACGACGAAGACGCAGACGCCGACGCAGACCCAGGAGTAGAGGAGGTCGCCATGCGGGCCGCAGCGAACCTGCAAGCTACTGACGATCCCGACACCACGGGTTCTGGGGGCGGTGAGACTAAGATTGGAATATGTAGACGAATCCGGAACCTTGCCGAGGACTTTATCCCACCCACTCTAAAAGATCGTTCAACGTGCGCAATGCCTGCGCGCAAAGAACCACATGACGCAAACGCCACCGACAATCAAGACTGGTGCTACGTAGAGGCACGCGATGCTGAGCCCGATGGTCTCTCCGAAGCAAAGTTTTCTGCTCATGTTGCTGACCACACGGATGCTTGCGCTCGTCTCGAGGCAAATTCAGACTACATTAGCTTCTGTGGCGTCTCCGTCTGGTTTCTCGATGACCTTCAACGACGTATCGAAGAGGGCGAAGAAGCACGTGGCGTTAGGCTTCTCGTTTGCCAAGAGAACCTCACACCAACAGTTTGCAAGGGTGACACGATCAAATACATTCGCCATTATCAGGACGATACATATCTCGGGGAGGCAACGCACAACCACGAGCGCGTTTTTTTCTCCATGAACGAGGTCCGAGATAAGCCACGACGCGACTGGACGCTCGACGACATTCGTCAGCAAGTCGTGCTGAGTTACTGCAGAGAAAGCGGACGACCCTTTCTGGACCTTCTCAACAACTCAGAGCTTGGCAAACCATTCCAAGGCGCTTACGTCTGTCAGACGCGCTCATCCTCGTTCGTAGACATCGTCGAGTCTCTTGTGGCATACTGCCGGGGCCACGGCCGCACTCTCACGGAACAGTTCGTCTGGCTCGACATCCTTTGCGTCAATCAAACACGCCTGACTAACCAAGACAGTGATGGCTGCTGCAGCAGCAGCATGTGCGAGCGATTCGGTATCGAGCGTGACCTTCACTGCAACGATGCCCTGCACGGGGCCATTCGTCGCTTCGACGACCGCCTCATCTATCTCAACTCCTGGCGTAGTCCCGCTGCCCTGACTCGTGCTTGGTGTGTGTGGGAAATGTATGGTATCATCAGCAGTGGTGCCAAAATGCACGTCCTCTTTGCACCTGGAGAGCAAGAGAACTTTCTCGCCACGCTCATGAACAATCTGGAGGAGATACCGCTCTACCAGGTTGACGTGCGCAATGCCCGCTGTCGAAATGAGCACGACCTTGTCCGCATTCAAAGCGCCATGGCTGCGCTCAAGGGCGGAATCGAGCGCGTCAATGCGGAGCTCACGCAATATCTGCAGAAACTCCTCTTGGCGTGGACGCAACGTGCCGTAGACGCAAAGCGGCGCGAAGCCCGCGGTCTACTTCCCTACCCAATCCACACTTGCAGCGAGCAAACTGCTGGTCATGAGCCCCACCAACATGCTCCCGAGAAGCGGCACGAGCACTTTGAGCCCTGGGTTGTCTTCGAGTTCTCCACATCAATGGACCAAAACGTTCGAGACGACTGCCTCGTTGACCTCGCAACCTTGCTCAGCCAGTCTGCGTGCTTTCTTCATGACCACGTGCCACGCGTTGCGCTCGAATATTACGAGGAGGCGCTCACTATCTATGCTGCCCTTTCTACGCCCGACCATGTCCAGTGCGCAGCCATGCACAACAAGATCGCCATCGCCATGAGCAGACATGACAGGATCGACGAAGCAATCGAGCATCTCCGTAAGGCGCTACAGCTCCACCAAGCACTGGCGCAGCGTGGAGAGCATCGCCCTCTTGAAGAGGCCACAACGCTTCACCATCTCGCCAGACTCAAAGGCCGCATCCATTGCCATGAGGAGGCTGCAAGTTTGTATCGTGAGGTTTACGAGATCCGTGTCAAGAATCTCGGACAGACGGGCGCACAAGTCGCTTCACTTCTAGAAATGACAGCCATGACTCACGTCGAGTGTCAAAATTTCGAGGAGGCACTCCAAGCATGCGAAGAGGCCCTGCGCATCAAAGAAAAAACCTTTGGCGACATGAGCGAGCACGTGGCCACAACGCACAATCTCATCGCCCGGGTCTATGCCAGCTGCGGCGAATATGAACGAGCACTTGAACACTTCGAAACTTCCCTGCGTATTATTCACGACACGCATGGGAACACGAGCACGCGCTTTGCATGGGTTCTCGTCCGCATGGCGCCAGTGCTGCGACGATGTGGCCGTACGCAGGAGGCTTGCTGGCATCTGGAGAATGCGCTTCGTATACAGCAAAGAAGCCTTAACGATTCTCATCATGAAACAGCCGCGACGCACAACGAGTTGGCCCACACTTATTTAGTTTTGGGCAAGCTGAGTCAGGCCCAGCGTCATGCAAATCTCTCTCTCACTTCCCGCCGGGCGAATTTTGGCAACAATGACCCGCGTGTCGCCGACTCTCTCGAGATTCATGCACTGGTGCACGAAGACTTGGGCGAGGCTACGCAAGCGCTTGATTCGGCAGAGGAGGGCCTGCGCATTCGTCTGCGTTGTCTCGGAGTGGAGCACGAGGCCACACAAAAGTCTCTTTTTCTCGTGAATCGCCTCACGTATCTCACAAGCGAGGGTCTAACAGCTCGAAACCAGAGCGCCGCCACCCCGCCGCGAAGTGTCTCGGTTCTACGCTAGAGACTTTTTACTCCTCGATAGTAGGCTTGAGCTTGCGATTTTATTTCGACGTCGCGACTCCACGTGCAAAAAGAAATTCGCCCGAGTCACGGAAGTTTGCGCCCGCCCTGGGGAGGGATGGTGCGGTCGCCTGTGATTGCACGCGCTAAGGGACTCTCGTTCTACATTGCAAATGCTTCGCCCGATTGCGCGAATGCATCGGAGCAGAGACTTGGTGCTGCGTCAATATCGGCCGCAGGACGCAAGATACATGTGCACAATAGGACAGCATAGTCGATCAGTATAATGAACATTGCCATGATACCAGCGCAGGGTCCAACCTTGAGTGAGTTGACAAGTCGCGCCTCCAGCGTCGGAGGCTCGCGCTCCTTGATTTTATCGTACACGCGTGAGACGCGTTGAGCCACGTCTGGCCACGTATACATGTCTTTGACACGCTCATGAAAACGACTCGGGTCCAGGCGCGAGAGCTTGTCCTGGAGGATGGCGTCTTCGATACAGGCGACGAGTGCCTGAGCCGACGGCTCAGATGCAAAGGTGATCATATCGGGTGGTAGTACCTCGGGTATTCCTCCCACACGCGTGCTGATGACAAGTAGGCCGCAGCATGCCGCCTCTAATATGGCCATGCAAAAAGACTCGGTGAGAGAGCAATTGAGAAAAATTGATCCACGGCACAGCACATCCCGCACTTGGGCGTGCGGGACGCTGCCGAGGAGCTCCACTCGATCATGAAGCTGATTGCGCTCCCGCATTTCGTCCAAAAGAAGGCGTTTTTCCCCGTCGCCGCCAACGATAAAATGAACTTGCGGAAAGCGAGCACAAACCAAAGGAATCACCTGAGCCACCAGGTCGGTCCCTTTGCGATACGCGAGACGGTTGATTACGACAATGTTTATTCGCGGCGCCGGATCCCGTAGCGAAGGGTCTGGTCGAAAACTGGCTGCATCGACGGCATTCGGAATCGTCGAGACCGCATCCGCGGGAACCTTTGCCCGCACGACCATATTTTCCCTGCATGTGTGCGAGACGCCAATGCAATGGTCAATACTGCTAAGGGTGAAAGAGATGACTTTGTTCAGATGCAGACTGGCCGTGTCGAAAATGTTAAAAAGTGAGTGCGATGTGAAGCAGGTCCGTAGTCCAAGTGTTTGCGCGTGGAAAAGCGCTTCGTGCATGAGCGCCGAGGAGTCCTGGTGCCCATGAACAATCTCGATGCCTTCGCGCAACACAATTTCCCGAAAGAGAGGGAGCAGCGGGAAAAACGTTGGCAAGGTGCAGTTTTGAAACATAGGAAGCCACGGAATGTAGTATACTTTGAGGCCGTTTGTCATGTAACGCACGCCTTTACGGTCTCCCCAGCCGTGCGTGAGCACGACGACCTTGTGGCCCTTGCGCAAAAGGCACTGCGAGAGGCTCCAGATATGCATCTCGACGCCACCAAGGTTGGGCCAGAAAAAGTCGCAGACCATGAGCACGCAGTGCCGCTTTCGAGCCGTCTTGTTTTCTCCATCCTCGCCGCGGCGATCCTCTCGGCTTCGCGCACTTGTTGCACCGTTTGCCTGCATCGTTTTGGTCGCAGCACTTTCCGGGCGAGAGGTAGGCAGGCTTTTGAACGATTGACAACTTGGCGCACAATGGCATCCATGGAGGCGAAGAAGAAAGGCGAGCTGGAAATAATAATAATAAATCCGAATAGGCCTAAGAACGAATAAAAAACGTTTTTATTTTCTTCCTTTTCCTTTCTTTTCTCACGTTAAGGGACCATTGTCATGTCATGTCTGTGCAGTGGTCACGCCTCTTGGTTTAGGCCAGGTATAAATTTGTTCGCTGACTGCGCGAAATTTACAGTCACCCCACCACAATCTCTTCTTTGCCAGTGCATACTGGGTGATATAATAATAATACTTGGCCCCGGTATAACGAGGTACGACAACGCGTAAGGTTTACATTCTCTTACTTGTCTTTCTTCAAAGACTGCTGCTTTGCGTCCGTCGGAACCGAGTTAAGCTCGCGACCATCCAGATGGGCGTCAGCAAATCGAGAAGATGAGCTCCGGCGAATGAGGAATGGGAAGAAGGACTTCTTCTTTTCGCGTGAAGAGGCCCTGGACTCCATCGAGGACAACGCCGTAGCAACCACTTCCGAGTCTCTGGCAACAAGGGATTGAAACTCTTCGAGTGTAATGCGCAACTCGCCGTCAGTGGCAGTCTCGGACGCCTCTTCCCCGGCCGCGCTTAGACTGCGGCGTCTGCGGACAGCAGCAATAAGATCACGAAGCTCCTGACGAGAATCCTTGGTGAAGCGCTGCGAATTCGAGCTCTCCGTCGCAAGGCTCCATAGTCTCCATAGTTCAGACTCGGACACCAGGCCGTCCCCATCCTGGTCGTAAAGCTCAAACGCAAAGCGAATTTTATCCTTGGAAGAAGAAAAGGGATGCACGGTAGCCATGCCCGTGAGCAGCTCCCGAAAGTCAATCATTCCAGACATATCGCGGTCAAAAAACTGAAAAAGACGGCGAGCTTGATCGCTTTCCGGGTCAAAGCCGACGGCACGGGCAAATTCGGGAAGGTCAACAAAGCCGTCTCCATCAGTATCGGCCTCGACAAATCGCTCGAGGATAACTTTGGCATCTTTCAACGCGAGGGCCTGCGATCGCTGCGCTGGGTCAAAGAGATCTTTGATTTGTTTGAGCTCGAGGCCTCCGAGGTCAATCTTGTCTTCCGGCTTGGCAACGTGGAAAAGACGCGGTTTGTGTCGCTTCTCCTCAATATTGAGCGCGCTACGGTACAGCATGGCATCCTCGAAACAGTGCTCCGTGGTGTCAGCGTGAATATCAGCGGCAATTTCGTTCCGCACGTTGTCAGCAAAAAGCGTAGCGTTCTCTCGCTCTTCTTTGGACGGCATATGAAGCGGAAGGAAGCGAACGCGAGCGTGAAGCGTGAATTGACAAAAGTGACGTAAAAAGTAGTAATCGTACTTGCGGCAGACGATATAAGCCGGGTTGAAGTGCTTCCAGCGATAGTACAGACTCACAGGCTGTACCGGACACCCTGGCGCAAAGGCTCCCCGCTGGAACATGGTGATGACATCCTGGTTAGCCGTGGTCCCCTGGGGGAAGACGAGAATCGGGGGAAACCGCTTGTCCGGGTCAGTCTCGTGCATGCGCGAATCGGCAAAGCGCTTGATGGTTTCGACAGCGCGCTTCTTGTCCTCAGCTGAGTCGCGCTGGACAGGAATTACTTGCAAGCCACGGAAAAGGGTGCCGACAATGGGAACCTTGAAGGCCTCTGCCTTGGACAGCGCGCTTGGGAGCAAGAGCCAGTACATGAGGAGCAGGTCGGCGAGCCCGACATGATTCGGGGTGAAGAGACAGGCCTCGGGGGATGGCGAACCGATGACTTCGATGTGGTAAAAGCCAAACACGAAGAGAGCAGCACGGCTCAGGCCAGAAACGGGCTTGAGCGCGAGGCGCCGCCATCGCGGCATTGGCGCTGTGTACACTCCAACGTCGCGATCGAGTCCCAATGTGGCAACGCGGGCACAAAGATATGCGAGCAAGACCAGGAGAAAGACCAGAAGAGCACGCACAATGGCGATCCCGGAGCAGACGAAGAAGACCATTTTGAGGAATTCGTAGACTGTCACGGGCGCGTTGTACCCGAACGGGTTCGCGGCGATGAGGTGGCGATTGCTCATGCCGGCGCTGCCCTGGCTCCCTGTCCCGCTGCTCCCCTGGCTGGTCAAGCTCGTGCTGCTGCTCACGCTACTGCTCCGCCTGCCGCTCGAGGTCCGCGCCTCCACATTCGTGGGCCTCATCTTCACTTGGGTGAGTCTCGCCCTCTATATCAGTCCTGGCGGGTCCGAAGACGACGAGCGAGCGACAAGAGCGAGCGAGTTCAAGCGACGCCGCGAGGTACCCGGAGGCCAGCGGTCTTGCTCCGGGCCAGATCACTCCCTACAGGTCGCCACCTAGCCTTGCGCGCAAGGCGAGAAGTGAAGGCAGCAAGAATCGGTTTTGATTCCCCTTTCTTTCGCTCGCTTTCGCCTTCGCCTTCGCTTTCGCTTTCGCGTTTCATTCATTTCATTTCATTTCATTTCATCATTCATTCATTCTTCATCCTCACTGTCAGACTCACTGAAAGTTCGTCCTTTCGGATTTTTCCATTTGTGCATTTAGTTATTTGCCAATTGATGTGCTCTTCTGCGGCTGCCGAGGAACAACAAACACGGCTGCTAGTCCGTTCAGGCTGGCAACTCAACGTCCAAGCCTCACAGAACGGTATGGGCGAGCGGAGCGTCGGGCGGGTGTAGCTCGTCTCGAGACAGCGATGAAGCATTTTGTAGTTCTTGCGTCTGCCAAATCAGGGCAGGATGAGCCTCGCTGGCTGGGAAGAGCAGTCATCAAACAACAGTAAAAAGGAAGTTCTTTTGACGCAGAGCGATCAGCGGCAGCTGCAAAGCTCAGCTCTGAACGGGGAATCCCTTGGCTGGTTGGGCTGGATGGCTGGAGGCCCTCGCTGGCTCGCCAACTATCGATGACCTAACGTGGCGGTACGTTGCATTCGTCGATTGAGCGTGCGAAAGCAAGTTTTTGAAATGGGACCAGTTATTCCTAGAAAAACACAGTAGGCCTAGTGAATGACAGAGAATGCACTAAATGATGCAAGATTTGTACTAGGGCCTACGCCAATGGACGAGACAAAGGGCTCGCGGCATGTGGCTTGCGGCATGTGGGATTGGCTGGCGGCATGGGATATAACATATTTATAAGGAAGTAAAAATGACACGAAGCGCAGAACGGACGGGGTCATGCGACGAGGGCGTCGTAGGTCTTAGCCATGTCGAGGACTCCCTCAAGAGCAATAATGTCCTTAATGACGTCCGCCATCCGGACGAGGTATGCAGGCGCAGAGGGCAGCAGTGTGCTCTCCAAATCCCGAAGCGTGCTCGCCAAGAGAGCCTCCAAAAGAGTTGCATTTGGGTCTTGACCTGCAAAAAAGGCCCCGCTTAGGACAGAATCTGCGCTGATATTTTGCAGCGTCTCGTTGACTCGATCCCGCAGAGCGCGATTAAAAAATTCGCAAAGATTGAGCGTCGGTGAGTTGGGCGCCATTTGAATGAGACGCACGCGGTTGTTACTTGGCGCAAGCGCAGCAGAGAGCTCCTCAAAGGCGGGAATCTCTTTAATGCTTTCGTGATCGTGCACGTGCCGAATGTACTCGAAAGGGCAGTCCGCAATGAGATAGACATCCTTGCCGCGGAATTCGTCGATGCGAACCAAAAGATTCTTGAGCGTTTGCTGCACGAAGCGCTTGAAATCTTCCTCGTTGTGTGCCACCCCTCGCTTCGAGTCCGTCGCGGCGTTCCCGGTAGCACCCTCCTCATCGCTGAACTGCTGGGCGTGAATGCGCCAGCCGAGCAGGCCCATGTTGGCTTGGAAGGCCATGGACACCTGGAGACCTTGGTTGATGGACCCGCTCTGGGGCCCAGGGGGGCGTTTCATGCGCAAATGAAAAGGAACCTCGTCCAAAAAGATCAAGATCGAATTCGGATCCTCGAGCGCTGTGAGCAAATCGCGAGCGAAATGCAGACGGTTTGCGCAGTTCTCGTTGTCATTCACGGCCTCTGCGCTGTCCAGCACGTACTTGCGCGAGAGCACGAGCCCGTCAAACCAGTGACGAATGGTTTCGTCTGATTCAATGTGGCGTGCTTCGTATGTTTCCCTGATCTGTGGCAGTCCAAAGTACCTCTCAATGGTGCCCTTGCTGATGGGACGATTCATCTTGTCCTCCTCGTTCTCGAGCTTGACGCCGAAATCGATGCACGAACGGCGAAAAACCTCGAGGTTGATGAGTTCGCGCAGCTGGGCGTGCGTAAGCATAGCGTCGAGATGTACCCACTCGGTGAGAAACTTGATAAGCTCCGCCGAGTTTTTGGAGTTCTTTCCTGCGTGCCGGTACCGATCGTGACGGTGATCCCGAAACGCCTCTCGGCCATGTTCCTTGAAAAGGGCGACCACGCGGTCTGCTGTTCGCGCTGGCATGCCCATGAGCTGCGCGACTTCCAGACGAGCGGGTCTTCCGCCCTCGTTGTCGGCGCGCACGATGAGCTCCTTTTCAAACTCCGAGTACGTGCGTCGCGTGACGCGTTTCTTGGCGCGTCCAGACGTCGGGGCAGGTGAGGGCGAGTCATCGACGCTGTCCCAGCTGCCAACAAGGTCGGCGGCCTTTTCGGCAAAGTCGTCGAAGAAGTCTGCATCGGATGGCATGGCTTCCTCATTCTGCCCGAGACCGAGGTTGCCGTGCATCTCAAAATCCTCGTTTTCATGGTCCCATTTATCGACCCCACTCCGCTCATTTTCGCTAGATTTCCTGCGGTCGCTCCCAGCCAAGCGCCCCAGGCTGCTTTCATGCGAAGGGCTACTGCTGCTGCAGCTGCCGCTACTGCTTTCGTTGCTGCCGCTGTTGCTTCGGCTCCGGTTTCTCCTTCCAAGATTGCTTTTGACACGCGTTCTGCTATTGCTGCTACTGCTGCTGCTACTGCTGTTGCTGCTGCTGCTGCTGCTGCTGCTGCTGCTGCTGTTGCTGCTGTTGCTGCTCTTGCCCATTCTGGATGAGTTACCGTCACTATGAGCTGCGAACTGGGTCTGCGCGCCGGCCCCCATCATCATCAAGGGTACCGGCGGAGGAGGTCCTCCAACCATGGTGTAATTTTCCTCGTCCATGGCCGGCATTTCGAACTTGCTTTGCCGCGATAACCTTCGCGGCCTTGTTCTGCGTTTGCTCGCTTCGCTTGCGTCGCCTCGTCTCGCCGCGCTGCGCCTTCTTCTCCCACGGCGACGAGGAGCAGACCGACTTGCCTCCTACCTGCCCTGGTTCGCGTCCGCGGTTGCCCAATGTCACGCACGGGACAGACAGGCGTCGGCGCGAGGTCTGAGAGTCTGCGTCTGGGGTTGGGTCTGCGTCTGCGTCTGCCTCTGCGCCCGCGCCTGCGCCTGCCTGCGCGCCGGAGCTGCCGCGCGTGTCGGAGCTGCCGCGCGCGGAGTCTTCTGGAGATTGTGCTTTTGCTTTCGCTTTGACTGAGACTGTAAGTTCATTTGGTTGTTTGTTCTCGTCAAAGTGCCAGTGGTCATTGAAAACTATAAAGAAAGAAAAGAGAAGCGTCCCTGGCGCCGTTTCCCACGGTTTCATCATATTATCATTAATTGAGGAGGTTACGAATCGGTAACTCAACTCTCGTGCTTGCTGCCCAGTGGCCGGCAGAATCAAAGCCCTGGCGCACCTTGCGGGCGGTGCAGTCAGTGATGGCTAGCCTGCGCTCGCGGCAAGTGGCGGCTAATTGAGGGCGTCTGCTGCTAGCTGAGCTGTTTTTGCCGGCTGCGGTCTTCGAGAGCGCTCGCACGCTCGCTCTCGCTGACCATGTTTCCCCCCTTTCTTTTGGGGGGTGCTTCCCGGATTCTCCGGAAGCCAGGGCAGCTGCAGCTGCACAACAACGCAATTTGCCGCTGCAAGCGGCAGGAGCTGAGAGAAGAATTTGGTCTTGTTCTTTGATGTTTTTATTATATTATGGATGGGCTGCGAAAGAAGAAAAGCCACAAAGAAGGAGAACAAGCTTGGCGCCAGAGCTATAAAGCAAGCTGGAGACGACGCACGCTCGAAGCCACCGTGCCTGCCTGCCTGCCTGCCTGCCTACCTGCCTGTCTGCTGAGCAAGCGCAAGGGCTTTGGCGGAGAAGAGACGCACGCAAGCGGTGAGAAGCGAATAGGTGAAAGAAAAAGAGGCGGGGACGGGAGAGAAGGAAAGGCTGGAAAATAGATAGTCTCGTTGGGCCTGCTCGCTCGCTCGCGTGGCAAAGATGCAAAACGTGACCGTGGCGACGTGCTCGCTGGACCAATGGGCTCTTGACTTTGACGGAAACCTCGAGAGGACCAAGAAGTCGATCGAATTGGCGAAGCAAAAAGGTGCAACATACAGAGTCGGCCCCGAGCTAGAGCTCTCCGGATACGGCTGCGAAGATCACTTTCATGAGATTGATACCTTTCAGCACTCAGCCGAGGCGCTCGCGGACATTCTTAAGAGCGGCCTCACCGATGGCATCCTCTGTGACATCGGTCTGCCCATGCTGCACAACTCTGTGCCCTACAATTGTCGAGCCATGTGCCTGGATGGCAAGGTCATTTGCATCCGCCCCAAGCTATTTCTTGCCGACGATGGCAACTATCGCGAGCCTCGCTGGTTCACACGCTGGGAGCGCCTCGGGGAGGCTGAAGACCACTACCTGAGTCCTGCTCTCGCGGCGGCCACAGGCCAGCAATCCTGTCTTTTTGGCGATTGCAGCATCCAAACGCTGGACACCCGTGTGGCCTCGGAAACCTGCGAAGAGCTCTTTACACCCAATAGTCCGCACATCTACCTCGGTCTATCAGGCGTAGAAATCCTTGGAAACGGCTCAGGATCCCACTTTGAACTCCGCAAACTCGACAAGCGCATTGATCTCATTCGCAGCGCCACCGAGAAAAGCGGCGGTGTATACCTCTACGCCAACCAGCTCGGCTGCGACGGTGGCCGCATGCTCTACGACGGCTGCGCTCTTATTGCAGTCAATGGAAACATTGTGGCACAGGGATCCCAGTTCAGTCTCGCGGATGTCGAGGTGGTCACGGCTGTCATTGACCTTGAGGAGATCCGCGCTTACCGCATTGCAAAGGCAAGCCGTGGCGTCCAAGCATCGAGAACGCGCCCTATTCCTGTCGTTCATGCGAACTTCCGCCTCGTCGATGCCAAGAGTTGCGACCCCGTTTCCGCCCCGCTCTCCGTTCGCTACCATTTGCCAGAGGAGCAGATCGCCTATGGCCCCGCTGTGTGGCTCTGGGACTATGCGCGCCGCACCGGCGCCAGCGGCTTTTTCCTGCCCCTGAGTGGCGGCGCCGACTCTTCGTCCACTGCTGCCATCGTGGGCGCCATGTGTCAAATGGTTGCCAAAGCCGCCCTCAATGGCGATGAACGAGTCATCGCCGATGCCCGTCGCATGGCTGGTCAGGGTTCTGACAGCGACTATTTGCCGACGGACCCGCGCGAGTTTGCCAACCGCATCTTGCACACGGCCTATCTCGGCACAGAGAACAGTTCCCAGGGCACGGAGGACTTTGCCAAGGGCCTCGCGGAGGCCATCGGGAACTATCATCTCACAGTCAAGATTGACGGTGTCGTGTCCGCGATTCTCACTCTCTTTCGAGCTGTTTTTGGGGGCCGCGAGCCTCGTTTCAAGGTCCACGGCGGCTCGTTTTCTGAGAACCAGGCCTTGCAGAATATCCAGGCACGCTCCCGCATGCTCTTGAGCTATCTCTTTGGTCAGCTCCTGCCCTGGGTCCGCGGCAACTCAGGCTTCTTGCTTGTCCTTGGCAGCGGCAATGTCGATGAGGGTCTGCGAGGCTATCTCACAAAGTACGACTGCTCCTCCGCTGATCTGAATCCTATCGGAGGAATCTCCAAGGTGGACCTCAAGCGTTTCCTTTGGTGGGCAGCCAAGCCAGAGACCGAGGGCGGCCTTGGCTTCAAGATTTTGCAGGCCATTTCCGAGGCGCCCCCCACTGCCGAACTTGAGCCTATCACTGACGCCTACACGCAGACAGACGAGGCTGACATGGGAATGACCTATCAGGAGCTCAGTACATTTGGCCGTCTCCGCAAAATTTCTCGCTGCGGCCCCGTCTCCATGTTTAAGCGCCTTCTCACGCAGTGGGACCATCTCGAGCCTGCAGAGGTCGCCTCCAAGGTGAAGCACTTTTTCCGTTCCTATGCCATGAACCGCCACAAAATGAGCACCATCACCCCTTCTGTACATTGCGAGAGCTATGGCTGCGACGACAATCGTTTCGATTTGCGCCCCATCTTCATCGACGTGCGTTTCCCCTTTCAGTTTCGCATGATCGACCGCATCTGCGCAGCTCAGTCCTCACCCAGGCTGTGACGCGCCTGCACTAGACGTAATAGCATGGTACGAATGTCAAGAGATTTTACAAAAACTTGAGAAGAAGAAGAAGACGAGGTAAGGAAAAGGTAACAGCCTGCCAGAAGCTTGTAGGACCCTGTTTCTCCCTTGCATGATGGTCACGAGAGGGAAAGCAGACTCATACAGAAGATACGCATAGATATTCGTCAATATTTCCTTTTCTTATCTGGCTTCAACTGGTTTCATTCGCTGGTTTCACAGAATTTTTCTTCGAGTTCCATCATCGTGCAATCGTGTCTTGGTAGCTATCGTATCTTGGTAGAAGAAGACGAGCTGCCCTTCTTGAGCGCTTGTACATTGATTGCGCGCGGAAATCGTTTTCCCTTGCGGGACTTTAGATAAACGTACTCGAGCTCGTAGCAATCAAGGAATTTTCTCATGTCACCTTCTGCACGCTGGCGCCCATCATGGAAGCGAAGCTGTACCTGCACGATCTTCAAGTCAAGTTCCGGATAGCTCGACTTGAGTAGTGCCTGAAAAGCATTCCGACGCACGCGCTGTAGCATATGGTCCATCAGAAAGCCACTCATATTTGGCGCGCTCTCATGCAGCTCAAAGAATCGAACGTAGGCGTTGCGGCGTACAGCCGCAAGGACAGCAAACGCGTGAGCTAGCGCTATCGACTGTCTGCTGCGCGCCGCCAAGTCGCGCGCTGTATTGAGAAAGAAGGTGTTCTCTGCATGGATTGCATGAAGCACTCGATACGCGGCAAACTCGTCGCGGAATTGAAGGCAGGCTTCACGGTCTCGCGTACATTTCTCTCCATAAGCATGTAAATCGTCAAGAACGCTGAGGCATTGGTGCATCTCCTCGAGATCTGCAGACTCTAAAGAGATGCGAGCGTTTGTTTCGTAGACCCGAATGCATAATAGAAGCCATCGCTCGTTCTCCGCGCAGCGTTGCACAGTGAGGTCCTGGCGAATGCTTTTGAGCTGGGAGCTCGCAAAGTTGTAGTCCTTCTCCTGTTTCCACCTTTGCTTGACCATTTCCAAGGACTCCTTTAATACACGCGGCGGTCTGATCTTGCTCCAGTCTACCGCCCCTGTCAGCCGCAGGTACGTCTTCTCCAGGTGCTCGCAGTGCCCGTAGTGCGTCGCGGTGTCCTCGAGATCCGAAGAACCCCGACGCTTGCGCTTCAAGGCGGCTCGCCTCGCTGCCTTGACGGCGCCCGGCGAGGCGCTCAGAGCCGCGGGCCCTCCGTCGCACGGCGCCGGCGCCGCGAAGCGTGCTGCGCGCGCCGCGCGCTCCCTCGCGCTCGCGCGCATGCTCGCGACACCTCTTTCTCCCGAGTCTTTCCGCGATTGGTCGCTCGCTGCCGAGCCGCGCGAACCTAGGCCTAGGCCTAGGTAGTAGAAGTGGGCCTGCTGCCCATGATGCCCGCCACTGCAGGCAAGGCCTCCTGGCGACTCGGACTGGCGACGACAAGTAGACCTGGGCCTATACTTGACTTGCCAGGGCTGGAAGGAAGGCCTCCTCGTCGGCAGCCTCTCATCGCCCCTCCTATGCAGCAAGCAAGCACGCGGCAGAGACCCGTTGAATTGGCTTGAGGACTCGGAGCGCATGTCAGCCTGAGCCCAGCGAGGCCTCCGTTTGCAGGAGGGAGGGAGCCCAAGTCGGAGACGTCTCAAGGCAGACCCCATCGCAGGGATGCTGGCTCGGGGCGGGCTCGCCGCGAGTGCCGGCAGCCGCGGGCCGGAGGCGGGCGAGGACGCCGGCGCAGACGCCGAGCAGGCCCTGCGGCTGCTGCTGGGCGACCGATGCGAGGAGGCTCTCGACGCCGGGACTCTGCGCCAGGTCCTCCCACTGCTGAGACATCCAGAGCCCACTTTTAGAGAGCTCACGCTGCGAGCGCTCGCGCTGGCGCCGCGCAAACTCGTCGTACTCTTTCGAGAAAGCGAGTCTCGCACGGGGGTTGCGGATGTCTTGCTAGGTGTCGCGAGCGCCGATGAACGCATGGAAAACCGATGTCTCGCAGGGACAGTCCTGGGCCGTCTTTTGCCCGCCTTCGAGCACGATTCTCGGCGCCAGCGTCTCGAAGCAGATGCAACTGCAGCAGTATTTGATTTGTTTCGCGACGCATTTGAGCGCCAGAGCCTGCACCACGCGCTCGCGGCCGCTACGGCCGTCGCTCCTTACCTTGAGCGAGCCGTGCAGCACCAGGGTCCGGATAGCCCCTTGGTACAAATCTTCGTTCGGGAGTCGCTCAAGGTCATCTCGAGCGCTGTTTCCGCCGCAGGCCCTATTACCTTGGCATCTTCGCGTGCTTCGGAACTACAGCATCCCCTCCTCCTCGCGACGCTGCTCCGCATTCTCCGCGAGCATCTCCGTGACACAGAATTCAATCGAAGGACCTTTGTCGAGCCCTTTCGTGAATTCGTACATCAAATCTTCGTCGTAAAACGCGGACCAGCGCAGTGGGTGAACCGCGAAGCGCCCGAGTTTCTGCGCAACGAAGCAAGCTGGTTCCTCTGCAAATGGTTTCAGATTCCCAACGATGATTTCATAGTCAGGCTTGGACCAGCCGTCATCAGAGCATACGTCCGAAGTACAGCACGCGGTGGCCTTCATGCCCACTTGAAGGCTCGGATGAAGAGCTCGTCATCGAAATACGACGATGCCTGCCTTTCCGATGTGCGGCAGCTTGAGCGGCGCCGAAAGGCCAGACAAGCCAAAGGTCACAGCCCGCCGCAGAAGAAGCACCATGACTCGTTTAATTATTTGCAGTTTTCCGCTCAAGGTGGCTATATACCACGTCGATTCTCTCTTCTGGCAAACGAGCCAACAACAACTCGAGCAAAAGGCGGGAGCTTCGAATCGAAGTCGATGCAGGCACAAAGCGCCATGTCGCTTTCTGACGCTACGTATGGTACCAAAGCGAACGCAACAAATAGTACCAGAGTTGTAACCAGCGCAAACCATGACCATGACGCTGACGAGAACAGCAGCGATGACGATGAGACGGACGATGATGAGACAGAGCTACCCCCCGGACTCCTCACAAACCTGACCTTCCAAATGGCGGTACCATCGGTCGAGCTGAGCGGGACCAAGCGAGAGGTTATTCTGCACCTCACAAATCCCGGGAATCAGGCTGAGCTTTTTGCGCTGCAAACTTTTCCGAGCACGAATTTTGCTGCAGTCCCAGCGTTTGGTGTGGTCGCTGCCAAATCTTCCATGCCCATTTGCGTGCGCTTTGTACAAGACATGAGTGACCCATCTCTCACAGGAGCCTGCGTGCGAGGCTTTCTTCGTGTCAGATCGCGTCATGGTGTTGCGGGAGAACGAGTAGCCCTCTCTGCGTACCATGGTCCGCTTCTTGAGGTCCTCGACACCGAGTTGAGCTTTGGCCATCTTTCGTGCGCTCGAGGCTCGAATCGCGAAAGAACGCTGCCTCTCATTGTGAGAAATCGTGCCAAGGCACCTTGCAATGCCTCCTTCCAAGCCGTTGAGGATCATGACGCAGTCTTTCTCGTGCGACAGTCGCAGGCTCTCATCATGCCCGGAGAGGAGCTCTGGGTCGATGTCACCTTTCGCCCACGCGAGTGCAAGGGCTACAGTGACACCATACTGGTGAGTGCCCCGGGAGGAGAGGTTCATCGGATACAGGTCTCTGGACACGGAAGTAGTCCTCTACGCGTGCACGAGGAGGAGCTTGAATTTGGAATCATTCAGCTCGACCACGCGAATGGTGCATCTGCAACCAAGACATTTCGCGTCGAGAACCTCGATCCATCTCAGTCAATCCCAGTCTCGTTTTCCTCAGATCGTCCAACCGAGGTGTTTGCAGAGCAAACAACGTTAAAACCCCGTGAAGTACGCGAAATCACGGTTCGTCTTCGCACATTATTCACGGGTGCATTTCAAGCTCTGCTGGTCATTGCGTCGCCAACATGCGAGTCTGTGTCTGTAACGTTGCAAGGCTTTGTAGGGAACCTCGTAACGATTCCACTTTCGCCGAATATTGGATTGCCCGTCCAGCCGACTGGTGCAACTGCCACTTTTGAGCTTCCTCTCAAAAATTATTACTCGAGCCCCGTTGAGTTGTACCTGACCGGATTCGAGGACTCGCCATGTGCTGCCTTTTTCCAATCACCAACGCAGGAAACCCTCGAGCTTCGTGAGGGAGTCACAGTAGTGATGCACCCATTCGAAGATGTCTCGCTTGAGCTGCGCTTCTCGTCGACAAAACCAGGACTCTTCCGTTTGCCTGTGCGTCTGGAACTCATGCATCCCCATCGAGCTACGTTCGGTCCGTGGTATCTAACGATTCCCTGCACGGGGGAAGACGTCAGTGGTGATCAGCGACGTCTTAAAGCAAAGCGTCTGGACTTTGCCAATCTTCGCCGTCTCTTAGCGGTCTCTATCTCTCATGAACACCCTGCGCAGGAGCTCACGGAGCACGAGGAAGCCCTTGATGTGGAAGAAGACGAACAAAATGATAGTTGCACTCCCACAGACGAAATTCCATCCTCGGCCTCGCCAGACGGCTTCGTCGCGCACGAAACCAACCTTCTCATTTCTCAGAGAGTCACTCCAGTCTTTGGCAATCCGTGTCAAAACGAAAGACCTAGGGCGACAGTTGAGGTGCGCAATACTTCGAGCGTGTCGCAACCTTTCAAAGCTCTTGTTAGTAGCCCCTTTGTCCTCCGACAGCCGAGTCTACAGGAAGGTTTTGTCGACCCCCACGACGTTCTTCGCCTCGAAGTTGAAATTGATGCCAGTCTGGAAAGCGTGACTCTCGGGCCTACGTGGGGTTTTCTCAGCATTCTCGCCGAAAAGGGTGGGCATTTGCGCCCGCTCTGCTCCACGCTTCTTCAAGGTGCGGCCACAGCGCCCATTCATCTAAGCTGCCCGGACGATGGTCTGATCTTTCGTGGCGTCCACCGCGATGAGAGTGCAACAAGACTGCTACGCGCGAGCAACCATACTCCATGCCTAGCCAAAATGACATGCACAATTGTGCAGGATGCCGATGCATCTCCTTTCCGGATCGTTGTGGACCAAGAGGGCGCCGCCTTGACTGACAGAGACTATGTCATGAAGGCCGACTTTCATTTAAAACCGTGGGACCATTGCAACCTGACCCTTCGCTTTAAAGTGGACAATGGTGGAGTGTACGCTGCGCCCTTAATTTGTGTGGTGCACGATCCGTTCGCACCTGATGCTGATTCGGAACCCTCAAAAAAGCAAGCAATCAAGGTGTTCTCCGGCATGCTGGATGGTGGCGCACATAGCAACGAGTGTGTTGCAACGAGCCCAACAGTTGTAGACTTTGGTGATCTCAGCGTTGGACGTTCGCTTCGGCAAAGTGTTTTGCTCACGAACTTTTTCCGTCATGATCTTGCGGTAGCACTTGCTGTCGACGATGGTCCCTTTTTAATGGCCGATAGTCAAACGTGCGCGCTCATGAACCTGCCATCCGCGGCCCAGGACCCGGCACGGCGCGCGCCTCTCGACGTGATGGTGAGGCCTGGGATATCTCGCAACTATGTTCGTTTTTGTAGGATCATGTCGCTCTCTGGTCCGGAGGAACCCAAAAATTTGATCCTTCGCGTAAGGGCAGGGGTCTGCGGGCTCACGACAAACTTTGGAAACCCTTCGCGCGTGTGGACGTTTTCTGAGGCGTCATCAGAGCCAACTCTTGAATCCGAATCGCCCACATGCGTTGACTTTGGCATTATTCCAACGGGCCGAACAGCCCCCGCGCGTCTCGACTTAATTCTTCGTAATTGTGGCACCAGGTCGGTCGATGTATTGCGCGTTCAAAGCAAGCTCGCGAGGCTTCGCTGGAGTATTGAGACCCTTCCAGGCCACACGGCGGAGCAACTTCGCGCGCCTGGCATCACACCTTCCCAGCTTCAAAGAATGCGACGTTTGGCCGTACTTGGAGCTCTACTCACTCACGACGAGGCCACCGATGCACGCGTGAACGCCGTTGCGCTCGAAGGTCCAGATGTCGTCACTCACTCAGCGAGCTTGCCTTGCACCGTAGATTGGGACGAAGTTGATTTTCACCTCGACGCTGCGCAGGAAAACGTCCGCCGGGATCTTCGAGTCAAGACGCTTCGTCAAATGGATCAGGATCGTGCACAGGCTCGTTCAGCGGCGAACACTATGGGCAAAAGTGTCTTGGAAAAATCCCCATCATCTTCGTCTCGGGTCGACAAGGAGAGTACTCGTGGTGGCAGGGATGAAGAGACGAAAATCCAGGGCATCGAGGAAGATGAGAGCGAGAACACCTTGAATCGGAGAACAAGTCTTCCGCACGAGCCTCTGGAAGCATTCAATGGTGCGCTGGCTCGTTACGGAGTTGGTCTTGCAAAGCCAATCGAGACCCCGCTTCGCCTCGACCCAGGAAAACACGTCCGAATTTCGCTGCAGATGGACTTTGAGCAAGGAGACACTGGGGCAATTGACGGAGATCTTGAGGTGCACACTGACGAACCTGGGGCCGCGGCATCAAGTATTCATGTTTTTCGCATTGCCTCGAAGTTTCAGCCGGAGCTCGTGTTCGATTCGTCAGAGATCTCCTTTGGAGTTGTCGCTGCTGGGTCGCTTGGTACAGGATTTCTTACGATTCGCAATCCAGGCGTCGTAGGTGTGCACTGGAAAGCAAATCTGCAGAGAGGACAGAGCGTCTTGTTAGGAAAATTGGATCGCAATGCAGATGCAGGTGAGATTTGCATCAAAGACAAAATGACAGGCGCCAAATCACAAGGCACCACTGCTCTTGACAATGAGATGATCCAAGATATCTTTGCGATCACACCCGCAGCATGTACGCTGGACGCAGGTCGAAGTCAACGCGTCAAAGTTGTCTTCAAGCCAACCAGAAAATTTCTTCAAAAAGAGATCCATGCCTCTCTCATCTTCAAGACAAGCCTGCTCGGAAGTGAACAGGGGACTCTTGGCCGCTCAAGCGTTTATGATAGCCTTCCAGTTGCTCTCCATGGCGCAACAGGCGCTGCTGCAGTGGAAGCTTTTAGTGATGAGATGACACCTGCATCGGACAACGCTGCGGCTCCCACAGCGCCCCACTTGTCGTTTGGCTGCATTCAAGTTGGAATGCGGAAATCACGCGAATTTCGACTATATAATTCAGGAAACATGGCTGCGGATTTCGTCGTCGAGCGGGATCCCGATGCTAACAACGTGGATGCTACCCGATTTGGCAACCTTTTCTCCTTTGTGCCTGCTGTGGGCATCATTCAGTCCGGAGAGACGCGATGCGTGACGGTAAGGTACTTGGCCAATGACC
Organism: Schizochytrium sp. CCTCC M209059; assembly: GCA_000818945.1. NCBI lineage: Eukaryota > Bigyra > Thraustochytrida > Thraustochytriidae > Schizochytrium > Schizochytrium sp. CCTCC M209059. The sequence continues at coordinate 109,319 of KN805428.1, forward strand.
AAGGCCTGCACGATGTCACGCTTCACGTTACGTGGAATACCCACAGTAAAGTTCCTGAAGAGAGTGTGCCGACGGACGCCGGCTCAAACTTGATAAAAATTCACTGTAGCGGCAGTGGAGGATTGCCCCAACTTCATGTGAGACAGGCAAGGATCAAGTACGAGCAGGCTATTGTAGGCGTTGCCAATCTTGCGCACTTGCAAGTCTTCAACTACGGTACAGCTGAATGTTTTGTGGCGTTCAAAATGCCAATAAAAAGTCTCCATGTGAGTCACAGCGCAGAAGGCATTTGTGTACCCCCGCGAGACAGTATTCAAATTCCAGTGATTTTTACGCCCACAACACTTGAGCGTGTGGAAACCACTTTGGTCGTGCACATGATTCAAGATGCTTCGGTATTCTACGAAGTAGACGTCTCTGCCTTTGTGGGTGTTCCGGACCTTAGTATCACACCCGAACGAGCGCTTTGTGGTCTCGATTTTGATGTTGCTCTTGTAAAGCAGACACATGTGCGTAGCTTTACGGTGACAAACATTGGAGACGTGGGTCTCGACTTTGCTTGCGCCTTTCTTCGCCCCACACGGACAGCGATCGAACGTCATATGCGCCGAGCATCAGCCATAGCAAACGGCCAAAGGCGAAACTCACTCACGCATGGGCCTAAGCGGCAGTCCCTAGACAAGTCCTGTCGCGAGTCGTGGCTCGATACCTATTCTTTTCCCGATGATTTTGAGGACTTTGTCCCAGAATATCTGACGGTCGAGCCTATGGAAGGCACTTTTTCCACGGGGATGATGATCCACTTCACCGTCAGCTTCACGCCACTCGAGCGAGAAAAGGAGTCACATGCAATATTTGCGATCCAAAATCGCTTCGACACCATCAAAGCGGAAATTCGAGGCGTCGGAGGAGATCCACTTCTCGAACTGGATACCCCGCTGCGGGTCATTGACTTTGGACTGTGCGAAGCGGGGCAAGCCTACGAGCGAACAATTCATGTCATGAATCCCGGCAATGTTCCCTATGACTTCATCGTTGAGCCCGATCCGAGCGATGCAGAATTGCGAGCAACGCTTTTGCAGTTTGCGCATGTTGCGGGAGAAGACTCAGCGCATGCCGAGAGAAACGGCGGCGCGGCTGGGCCGTCTCAAAAACCACGCAAGAGCCTCGTTCACGGAGCGAATGAACTAACAGAGCATCTTCCTCGCGCTCTCGCCAAGTTTGGCTTCGCTCTCGAGACGAGTGGAACATGCAATGCATATGGGCGCTCCCCTGTGCGCTTTACTTTCAAAGTTCCCGAAACCGTGAATCTTTCTCCTAGCACTCGCAGCAGCATTTTCTCCGCCAAGATTCAGCTGCGGCACGCCACTGGGTATGAGCAGCTCACGCTTCGGGCCAAAGAGGCCTTTGCAAGCCTTGAGCTGCATGACACGGATCAAATGCCGCTCCAGGACACCGTGGTGGACTTTGGTATCTCGGCGGTGCGACAGACACACCTGCGCACAGTTCTCTTGCACAATTCTGGAAAACTTCCTGCGGTGTTTTCTATCCAGTCGAATGCGTCCAGCGAGTATGCAATTTTCCCACGAGACGGAACGGTGGGTCCCGGGGAGTCTTTGCCGCTGCAGGTCAGCTTTGCACCCACGCTCAGCGATCGTGTCGAGGGGAATTTCGTCGCGATTTACAACTGTGCGTCGCGCTTGAGCATTCCTGTCGCAGGTACCGGCGGCAAAGGTGTTGTTGATGTTGAGTTTGTGTCAGAGCGCGACAAGAGCATGCACGGACTCGACTTTCAATTGGTATCCACCCACGTTCTGATGGAGAAAAAGGTCTTGCTGCACAACGTAGGCCAAGTTCCTTTACGGCTCGTCTGCGAATCAACTTCGCCTTCGTACACCATTGGAAGCATTCGCATGACTGACGTTCAAGCTGCTACCCCCGGGTACGGCTCGAAGTTCACATGCTCAAACGGCGAAGCGGAACGACTTGGTTCTCAATCTTCGCATGGCGCCTCTCAATACGCATCGCCAATGATGATCGTGCCTCGAAAAGGTCGTCGAGGCAAATCACAGCAATCACAACAGCTGCAAAAATCGTATCAGCAAGATCACTCTGTCCCCCAGGGCGACCCTGGAGGATCAGAAGTCACATCCGGCCGCACAGGGCCAGGCCGCGGATCGATCTTCTTGCCGTCGGGCGACGATGATCTTCTCAGGGCGCAGAGCAAGCTCGCTTTAGATCACTACGGGAAATCAGGACACGACACCGAGGGACATGTCGTCGTGGAGTGCACTTTGCCCCCTGGATTTTTTGCGATCTTACGCGTGCGACTTTTTGCAGAGCGAGAAATCACGTATGCTGGCATGCTCAAAGTCCGAAGCGAGTTCGACGCCAAGTCAATTCCCCTCCGGGCTCGGGGCGGGGGTGTTAAACTGCGTCATACGGGAGACCTTGACTTTGGACAAATCGCTTGTGATCACACCTATACGCGCACCATCACGCTATCCAATTCTGGCTCGATTCCATCGAGCGTTGAGATTTACTGGAAGATGAAACCCAGCTCGCGCGAGGCCTTTGCGCTGTCCAAAGCGGGCGTACGCTCCGGTACAGTACTTCTAAAGGGATCTACAACCCGCCTTGGTTTACGCAGATTCTGGCATTGGGCGCTGGAAAATGTCCTCGCCCTTGTGCGAGAGGCGCGCGTATTGACGGGCAACCAAGAGCTTACAGCAGACCAGCGTGACGCCCTGCTGGATCCAGATGCTGACCTGGAAGCCTGCCTGGGTCTCCGTGACACGACCAAGAGAAATTCGGTTGCTAAAATTAGCGCCGGGGCGTTTGCGCATCGGAAATCGCAAAGTGCTGCGGCGGGGACACTCTCTGGGCTGAATGAGGCCTTTCGAGGCTTGCAGGCTGCTGGCGAGACGGCAGGCGCGCGAGTGGCGCAGATTCTCGACCGTTTTCACAAGTACCAGGAGATTCAACTCGCGCGTCAAGAGGATGACGCAAGGGATCTTTCCGAAGTCGTGCGCACCAAAGACGAGGTCGCTCGTGATTCACGGGCGCTACGGGAATTTCTTCATGCGTCCGCATCACGGCGCGAGCATGCTGCTATCAACGCTGCCGATGTCGACCCACAGCAGCAGTTTGAAAAGGAGCTCGAGGACAGTCGGTTTTCCCTCCCGCACGTGCAAGTGACGCCGCGACAAGGAACTCTGTCGGAACGCATGAGCATGGACGTGACGGTAACGCTCAATACATCTGTTGAAGGGAGCTTTGAAGCTACGCTGGTCGTGGCGCCGTCCTTGCCAGGTGTGGGGCCCTACGAGATTCCTGTTCGTGCCGAGTCCCAGGAAGTGCGAATTATTGTGGACGACCTGGGAACAATCAACTTTGGTCGTCAGGCGCTCGGAGAAACCAAGGTGATTCGACGTGTCTTTGAGAATCAAGGAAGCATGGCAGCTGAATTTCGCATTCGTAATACCAATGCAGATCTCGTAGCGGACCCATGCGATGGTGTTTTGGAGCCTGGCGATGTACTTGCGGTGGATTTTGTATACTCTCCTTCAAGCGAGGGTATCTGCGCGCACCCTGTGCTTTTTGAGACGAATTGCACGGCACCGATTGTTCTCGATGTTTATGCGGGTGGAGGCTACCCGCAGCTTGATCTTGACCACTATGAAAGCTTTGACTTTGGTCGCTGCATGGTCGGAAAGACAATCCCCAAGCGACTGCGTATTGGCAACTCTGGAAACGCCGTGCTGACAATCACAGCACTCAACTTTGAAAAGCATCGGCGCCGGACGCACGCCGTCTTTGAGCGTGGCGAGGGCTGGCCACAAGAGCTGACGTCTGGTCAGGTGTTACGTATTGCACCCTCTGAGAGCTACTATGTGCCTCTTGTTTTCCATCCCAATTCGGAAAGCCACTTTGAAGAGGTTTTCACAATTCAAACAACCGTTGGATCATACTCGCTCCATCTCTTTGGAAGCGGTAGAGAGGCTGTACTTAGTCTGTCTGTACACCGCATTGACTTTCTGGATTGCATTGTGGGCAACGCGTATCAGCGTTCTTTCGAGATATCAAATGCAGGGGATCTTGTCTATCCCTTGGACATTTCGCTCATTTACACCGAAAGTAACGAGCCCGCATCTGACAAAAAGAAGGCAGTCAAGTGGACGCCCTTGAATGACCTCAAGGCGGAACCGCAGCATCTCTCCATCGCTCCATTCGAGAAAAGGGTCGTCACTGTGACATATCTGCCCAGCAAGGCAGTCGAGGAGAGTTTGGAAAACGTGCGCATTGCGCTGTCTTCGATCTACTCCAACTTTGATGTACCTGTGCGCCTTCACGCCGGCACCGCAGATTTAGTCGTCGATCCACCTGTCTTTGACTTTGGCCACTTCCAGGTGTCAAGGCCGGCACCCGCCATAGTCACTTTCTCCAATGCCGGGACCATGGGATTTGGCTTTCGACTCAAGCGCGTTGTAGACGACCTTGACATGGACGAAGAGGGCCAGGACGAGTCCAGCGACGTCTCGTTTCCGTTTCGGCTCTCTCGATGGGAGGGGTATCTTCCACCTGGCGAGTCCGTCGAAATTGTCGCCACTTTCGTTGTCGGGGCAAAGTCCGGAGGGGATCTGGAACGCTTTCTTGGCTCATTTCACAAAGAAGTCCATGTAGAGACCGATTTAGTGGGCAGCTCCTTAGTGCTTGTTCTTCGCGGCAAGTGTGACTCTTCTACCTTGCGGTCGGAAGAGTTTGACCGTGTTCAAATGGGCGCGTGTGCAGTGGGCGACCTTGTCAATAAGACTGTGACGATTCGCAATTATGGTGGCTATCCTGCAGAAATAAGTCTGCAGCCGAGCTTTCCGCTCAAAGTTGCGCCCAAGTCCCTCATAGTGCCTGGTCATGGAGATGCATCGTTTGTCGTCAGCTGGAAGCCTCTTGGGGGCTACGAGCTGCGAGGAAGCATCAAGGCGCAGTCGAATGTGGGTCTCTTTGACATTCAAGTGAGCGGCATTGGAGTGTATCCCAAATTCTATATTGAGGGCTCGAAGGTGGACTTTGGCGTCTGTGCACCCGGCGTTGAGTACGAGCGTAGCTTTGTGGTCCGGAACACTGGGAAAATTAAGCTTGAATGGTCTGTCCCTGCTGTCGCGCCGGAGTATCGTGTTTTGCCGGACACTGGCGTACTTGACATCAGGCAAAGTCAAACCGTGGTGGTCTTCTTTAAGCCCGTTGACCTGGGCCGCTTTCCGGGAGACTTTATCGTAGAATCACGGGGCAGGTATAAAATTGTGAGTGCTTCCGGGGTTGGGGGAGTGTACAATGTGCAGGTCGTTCCCGAGACTCGGTGCTTTGACTTCGGGGAGACGCCTTGCGGCGTGTTCTCATGGAGAACATTGACTTTAACCAATCGCGGCACGGTACCTGCGGAGCTTTGTCTCTCTGTGAATAAATTGTGTCAAACGCATGCGCGATTACTGCTTGCCGATGCAAGTATGATAACAACGGCGCAGAGAATAGAGCCCGAGGAGATGGAGGCAAGCAAAGATGAGCTCGTGGGTAATTCGAAGGATGGGGAGACGCCGCTGCAAGTGAAACTCTTGCCGGGACAGTTCTCAAGTATTCAAGTCGGCGTTGATCCTGGATTAGATCCAGTTGACTTTGCGTTCACAGTGCACGTCGACAGCGCGGAAGCTGCAGAGAGAATCGCAGTAAAAGGAACTGGTCATGTGATCAAACTTTCTCCCGAAGCAAGGGCGACGCTACTGCAGGAGCATCTCACCTCTCTTGACATGGTGGAACCCTGCGAGGATAACAGCTTTGGTGAAGGTGCTCAATACTCGATTTTCATGCACGAGCCAAGTGCGCGACGGGTGCTGGCGCCTGTAGATGTGGACGACGAGGCTTCATGGCGACGGCTGGAAATTTGTAACCTAGAGCCAATCGATGTGGCTCGCGATTTGCCACGCCTCGATTTCATCTTGGATGCCCCCAGGCCCTTTCTTCCGGCACGTCCCAAATGAACAAACACGCCAACCCGCCATCGTTTCAATCAAGGAGTTTGAGAGAAATACTAAAGTTGCCAAGGTGAACCACGGCAAACTCAAACTTAGGCCTAAATCTCTGTCCATCCCTCTGGCTCTGTTCTTGTACGTGTGCGCGTGTGCATGCGTGTCTTTGAGGAGATACGCCTACACCTATACAACTTGTAAGAGAATAAAAATAGATTGAAGACTTTCCAAAAGTGCTAAGATCCGCAGAGCCAAAAGGCGGAAGCAATCCCGGAGGATGATTCGCCTAGTTCCATTCGGAATCAGCAGAATCTTCCGTTGGGTCGATATGCTCCCGGCGTTCTGCAAGGCGCTCTGCAAGAGCACCCATGAGACCTGTTCCGCTGGGTTCGGCGCCCTGCTTCGAATGCGCAGAGGTTGTGCTCACATGCCTTTTCAGCTGATTCGTTCCATTGCGAATGTCCTTGAGGAAGGGCACGTCGCGTTTGGGAAGCTGTTTTTTGGTCGGAGTTGCGGCAGTCTCTGTACTAGATTTTTTCTGAGTGTCTTGTTGCGACTTCTCGTTGGAGATTGAAGAAGACGAAGACGAAGAAGGAGATGGGGAACTCGACGCTTGAGAAGGAGCGGAAGAGGCTGACGCGCTCTCGACAAAGGCCTTCGAGGATTTGATGAGAAACGATTCCGGGACATATCCTGTCAAGCCATCGGTTCTTTTCACAAAGACCCAGCCGGCTTCCGGCCTCTCGAGGACGCGGACAATCGTGCCAAGGGAGACACTGAGCTCGCCTTCCCCCTCGCTTGTGAACTCTGCAGCTACCTCTGCGGACTGCTGCGGGGCCAAGGGCTTCGCAGCTTCTGTATGCGCTGTACCGTGGGCCTTGTCGGTCGGACCGTTTTCAACAAATTCGAGCTGGGCGCGTTCTGTAGAGACATAAAGCACAAAAGAAGCTGCGAGAGCAGTGATGGGTAGTGTCATGATCATGCACTTTATTCCCTCGACCGACTCTTGCCAATCATGGTGAAACTGCTGCGAGGTGGACAATGTGCGCGAAGTCAGCGCCACATAGGCCACGATCCAGGCCAAGAAGTAGAGGGGCAGCGGGGACGAGGATGATGTCCAGCGGCGCTCTCCCGGAGACTTGTCGTGGTCGACGCCATTGCATTCAAAACGCAACCAAAGTGCAGTAGCTACAGCGGCCACGATCGTGTGCAAGGCTGTGTACCAATGACCTGAGAGCAACATGCAATTCGTCACCTGGCGCTCGCGAAGCCAAAAGTGAAAGCACACAGCGACGGCCCAGGTGTAAGCGCACGCCATCTGTACGACGGGGAGGAGGACAAAGCTTGTGTCAGCAGCACTGGGGAACCACTTGGGGGTGCGCCACTTTGCGACGTGGCAGAGGACCTGGGCACCGAGGACGAGAATGATGGGCAGGACCGCACACATTGCGCCCATACGAAAGAAGACTTGGTTGACGATTGGGCGAAGAGCGCGATCGATGGACTTGCGCTGTTTTGCGGCAAAGTCCTGAGCAAGCGTTCGGCTGACAGTATGGTTCCTGATCCACACCTCGGCGTTTACAATATCCATGTCTTGCATAAAGTGCTCGCACATTTCTCGCGCAACTCTCTTTTCTTCAGCCACCTTTGGGTGTGTTGTCTGTAGCTTTGCTGGAAATTTGACGAGCACGAGCAAGCCGCACAGCACTGCAAAACCGAGGACGAGGCCAAGGGTAACGGCGGCAAGAACCTTGCGCTTGCGCTCGAGCACGTCTTTGGGCCAGCCTAGCTTCCTGGTCTTGGAGGAGGAGCTGGCGTCCCTGGCATCCTCTTGGCGCGTCAGGGCGTGGAATGAGCCGCAGAAGACGGTTGCCGCGACGAGGCCCACGAAGGGCTCGACCTCTTTCCACGCAACCCCGGCCATTACTCTCCTTCCTCGCTTGCTTCCTCGCTCACTCACGCCAGTAGCGCCTGTTCCTTCTTTCGACGGCGCGCTTCGCGTTCCTTCCGCTGCGCGTAGTCGTCGATGCGCTCGCCCGCAACTCCCCTGTTCGTTCGATCAATCGCGAGTGATTCGTTTCGGGTCTGGGCGTGCAATGCGTGCGTAGCCTGCGCCTCAACCCAAGTCCTCTTGCTCTTGCCTGGAACTGGCGAGGCTCCGTCTCTTGTGAATTATAAATTAAAGCCACGGTGGAAGTCAAGCTGGACCCTTGCCGAAGGTCTTTACCGGTCGAGATGGGCACTCGCGAGAGATCTTGCGAAAAGATGGGGCTGGCGGCTGACCGCAACCATTTCCTTGCGCCAAAAAGCCTCTTTGGCAGAGGGTCTTGCTCTCGTGCTCTCGTGCCCGAGCTAGCTAGCTACGTAGCTAGCTAGCTAGGTTAGCTAGCTAGCTAGCCAAGTACGTACAGCTCGTGAGTGGAACGGCGCCGCGGTCGGCGTATTCGTTCACGTAGAAAAACAAACTTGAAAGATCTGGTCGAGGAGGACAATGATGGCGGAGACCGACCGTGACGACGTTTGGGCGCGCGAGGCCTCGTGGACGCTCAAAGCAAGGCAACACGACGGAGAGCGTGGCCCCAAGCAGGAAAAGAGCGCGTCGAGGGAGGCGGTCCGCGAAACAACGCGAGATCATCCTCTCAGAGCGCTCCAGGCCTATCCTCGATCGAGAACCGAAAGCAGTGGCGAAGACCCTCTGTCAAGGCCAAAGTCGTCCAAGCTAACATCTGCAACGAGTGTCATCAGCAATCGCGGGCTCACTGTGACAGCAAACTCTGATTCTACATTAAGATCCATGCCAAACGGAAGTTCACCCTCGTCGCAGTCTTTTTTATGGCGTCGACTCTTGGAAAGATGTGCCAGAGAGCTGGCACCATTGGGACATGTTCGTGTGCGCGGGGGTCACCTGATGCCAACCTCGCTATCAAGTCCAAACAATCGAGGCCACGATTCACGGAATACAGCTGTGTCGCTCTCGAAGGCACGCCTCCGGCTCGATCACTTACAGTCGAAATCTCGCATTCTTGAGACAGAGCAACGGCCCGCGCCTGCCTCTGTTCCGGGTTTGTTTTCTGAAGAGGGCGTTGTGAGCTTGACGAAAAAGGAGTGCATTGACCGCATCGTAAAACTGCGAGCTCTACTGAGGCGCGCATGGAGGCGCGGTGAACGAACCCAAGCGCTGCGAATCATCATCCACGCTACCAAGCTGCTCTCCGACTTTTCTGCCCCGCAACAACACCCATTTCTCTGGGCCCATGTCGTCGAGGTACTCGATGAGTTCGGAGAACTTGTGTTAGATCGATTGCGCCGCCTTCAGTCAAAGGAGTCAGACCACGAAGGCGGGCCTTTCCAGGATGTAGTTGCGGGCCAATTGAGCGCCTTCGATGCGTGCCGGCACTGGTTCGCCAAAGCGGCTAATATTCGCGAACTTTTGCCGAGATTGTACGTTCAGATTGCGCTTCTCCCTTGCTTTAATTTGCAGCACGAGAGAGATCCAAGCGGCGAGGAGAAAAACGACCCGAGTTTATCCGAGTTTCTTAACCACATTCGTAAGTCAATCCGCGGTATCGGAAGTCCACTTGCAGGTCTGTACTGCCGGGCGTACTTTGTACGCAACGGTGATGTGCTCTTTGCAAGCCAAACGACTTGTAAACACCGCGAAACGTGGCGGAATCTTGTGCTCGCGTCTCTTTTTGACTATATGCAGTGCTCGGAGGACTTCCGTGAGCGACAGGGCGCCAAAGTGTGGACTTTTCACGGCATGAATGCAGCCTCCTTTGAGGCAGTGCACGCGCCAGCTGCAGAGTGGGTGGTTCAGACGTTCGGTCGCGATGCAGAAGAGCGTCACTTTGATCTCGTCTTTGAGCGCTGCATCGCTACCTGGGGCATTGGGTTGCGCGCGCTGCTCGCTGGGTTTGCACCACATATTTTTGTCCCTCGTGCACAAGCCCTACTCGATCTTATTGAGACGAGGGATTGGGACGAGCGCACGCGTGGTGGCGTGCTTGCGCGGATTATAGATGGGCTCTGCGCATTGCAAAAGGTTCCTCAAGGTGCAAGAAGTACAGGAGAAACCTCATCCTCTGTTACCATCAACAACATCGCCACCAACAACAACAACAACCTTGCGCTCTTCGCGCGGCTTCGTCGAGAAGTGTCCCAGCTTCAAGAGATGGAGACATTCGCAGACTGCGCAGTCTCGCTCGTCGGACTTGCTCAAGCCCAAGGACAAGAGGGCGAAGAGTACGCGGAGACCGTGCGGGGCGTGATGCAGCGCCTACGTCATGAATTCGACGTGCATGGGACGCTTGAGCGCGCAGAGCCTCAAATGGAGCGTCTCTGTATGCTGTTTTGTGGAGATGAAACGGAGCCAAGCAACGCATGTCTCGCGGACGAGAACGTGATGGAGATTCTGGAAATGATTCAAAGCGCACGCAAGACCTCGCTTGAGAAAATGCTTCTCGCTCGGCTCGCCCCGACATCTGACCTTGTTGTGATTCACACGGCACTGACCGTCGCTCGTGATTTGCACGATGCCATTGATGCACTTGCTGGCGACGCCGAAAGACGGCACAATGGACAGCTTGTCTGTCACTTTCTGGACTGCATTGAGCTTGCAAGAGCTCGAGACCGAGACCAGCTCTTTCAGATTCTGGGAGACTGCCGTGCGTCTTTTCCAAATCTAGAATGCGCTCTCGAACGCATCGTGCATCGCGTTGCCCAACTTGCGCTTTGTGCCGGACGTGAACGCGGCGCGATATTGAGCCGACCGATAGCTCGCGAGGAAGCGTTTGTCAAGTCATGTCTTGCATTCTGCCACATTACAATCCCATCGCTAGCATCTCCTGTGCGTCGTTTTGCACTTTCATTGCACTGCGCTGGCGTTGCGCTGGCGCGAGGGGTCTTACCGCAAATGGATGCTCATCTCGAGCAAGCTCTGGGAGTGTGGAACGTGATTACGCCAGATGAAAGTCGTCTCGAGTGCGTGCGAGCCTTTCTTGGTGGTCTCGCGGGAGTGCCGACTACGCTTGAGGAGCCTCTTTATTATGCGCGCAAAGTCTGCGATAAACTGCACCTTGGTTCCTGGGACGAGTCTTTGGGCGCGCGGGGTCTCGCCCGTGTAGCAGTCGTTCAGGTTTTAGTAGCTCTAGGCCAGGACGACGAGCTTTCACGCGGCACGATTGGCGAGCTCATGAGTGAGATTCTCAGCGACGTCTACCACGAAGATCTCGCGCCCCTGCGTAAGGCCTGCGCCGGCGCGAGACCCGCTGAGGCAGAGATTCTGCATGCATTTGGACGTTTGGTTTTGACGCTTTTGGACGTTTTGACTAGTCATTTTGCGCTGGAAGATGAGCAGCGCAAGGCCCTTGCACGCCTTCTTTCAGAGTTGAAGGACAATGTGCAAGCAGCAGGGCCTCGCCTCGAGCGCCTTCGTGCTATGCTCATGGTATAGGAATAGTGTCATGGTGTTTTCCTAGTTGTAGTTGTTGCTGTTGATGTTGTTGCTGTCCTTGTTGTTGTAGTTGTTGCTGCTGCTGTTGTTGTTTTACTTGTTGTTGATGATGTGGGTCTAGTCTTGGGACTTTGAACTCTTGAAGAAGCTTGCACCTCCCCGCCAGAGTCTCGGAGGGATTGGCCCGGCGCCCACTGACGTTGTTTACGATAACTCGTTCTCAGCTTGGTTCTTAGTGTGGCCCTGTGGCACTCGTAGATGCAAACACACAAAAGTCTGAGCGCCAACAAGAGATGGCTGCTCGTGCGGCCGTTCGCGCGACGGTGAGACGTGGTGTGAGCTTTGAAGGCATTGGTCTGCACGCCGGGACGCTGTGCAGGGCTCGCGTGGAACCTGCGCAGGCAGGAGAAGGCCTTGGATTTGTTGTCAGTGGGAAAGTGCCGTCCTCGAGGCGACGTCATGCTCTAGGGCCTCTCGCCGTGCGGCAGACGCCACTTTGCACCGAGGTTGAATGCGCAGAAGAAGGCTCCGTGCGTACCGTTGAGCACCTCCTGGCGGCGCTTTTTGGATGCGGCATTAGCGACGCCACCATCGTAGTAAACGGGCCAGAAGTCCCGATTCTAGACGGCTCGTGCGCCGACTTCGTAGAGGCGCTCCAGGGCGAAGTGGCCCCCTTTTACGGCGCAACAAAAGGAGAAGCTCCCGTAGCGCTGCCCGTGGTGTCTGTTGAAGAACCTGTAGTACTTGACCTGTTGGCCTCGCAACAACGGCGGTACGAACTGCGGCCTTGGAAAACCGGGGAAAGGCCAGGTACAGCGGGTCTTCCACAGCTCGAGGTGCGCGTTGAGGTAGACTCCTTTGGTGGAAGACTACCGGGGCCCCAGGTGGCCTCTATTCTGCACACATATGAAGCAGGAACAAGTGGTCCCTCGCGGGACTTTATTGAAAAGGTGGCCCCGGCGCGCACATTCTGCTTTCAAGAAGACGTTGACACGATGCGAGCAATGGGCCTTGCTCGTGGTGGATCTCTATCCAATTCAGTTGTGTTTATGGGCGACGGAAGCGCTACGACACTGAATGAAACGGGCCTTCGCATGGATGCCGAGTGGGCGTGGCACAAGCTGCTGGACTGCCTGGGCGATCTCTCCGTGTTGACGGCGCAATACGGGGCTCTGGATGGGGTACTCTCTGTGCGCGCGCCTGGCCACGCAGCGAGCAACGAATTCCTGCGCTCACTTGTGCCTCAACTATGTTTCAAGTCATAGTCTATACCAGAGATAGATACGCTGTGTGCTTGTGCTCGCTCTCCCGCGTCTCAATAAATTTGTTCCGGACTATTCAATAAATTTGTTCCGGACTATTTTATAGAGTCTTGAGACGCGTTAGATCCATCAGTTGTGCCTCAACAGATCTGTTGCAAGTCACCTGTTGCAAGTCATGTTCTAAAGTCTGAAGATGCGCTGCGATCGCTCACTCACGCCTTGTAGAATTTATTTCAAGCCATTCACTAAATGTTCAGAAAAGAGTCACGCTCACTCATGCCTCAAATTTGTTTCAAGTCATAGTCTATACTAGAGATGCGCAAAAAGGTAACATCCCGACGAAAGCCCTTGGTCCGGCGACTCTTGTGATTCTTGGTGCGCCTCTTCATAATGAGGATCTTCTTGTCTCGCGTGATCTCCTCCACGACGGCCGTCACGGTGGCGCCCTTGATGACGGGCCGGCCAATGACGGTCTTGTCGAGGCCTCCGACGAGCAAGACTTCATCAATAACATACTCCTTGCCAACCTCGGCGCCCTCAATGAGGTTGCACACGATGAGGTCGTCCTCGACGACCTTGTACTGCGTCCCGGAGAGGGCCACGACGGCAAATTTGCTGGGCGCTGCCGGGTCCCTGAACGGGAGCACCACGGGATGCTCTACAACGCTCGTGCGCGACTCCGCGATGCGGGCCTCCTCGGCGGCCCTTCGCGCGGCCACGGCCTCCCTCGTCTTGGAGATCACGCGGGCCTTCCATTCCGGGAGCGCTGTCGCAGCAGCTGGAGCCTCGCCCGCGTCGCCGCCGCTGAGGCTGCTCAGGGCCCTGCTCGCGCCGGCGTTCGCCGCCATCCCTGCGCGAGCGGCGCGGCCGCGCGCTGCCTGCGCGCAGCCGTCTGCGCGCACGCCACCGCCGCGCGCATTCTCCTCCGCCGAGGTCTCGCCCGCCCCGCTCCGCTCGCTGCCGCCGCTGCCGCCGCTGCCGCCGCCCTCGCGCCGCGCCGCGTGCTTTCTGCTCTCCCCGCCCGCCCTGCCTCCCTCCCTGCCGGCCTCGCCCTGCCTGCTGCCTGCCTGCCTGCCTTCTGCCCGCTGCCCTCTCCTCTCCTCTCCTCTCCTCTCCCTCTCTCCCTCTCCTCTCCCCTTTCCTGGCCTCCTCCTCTGCCGCGCGGCGCCGCGACCGCGCATGATAGGCCCCTTGATAGGCCGCCGCGCACGGCAGACAGCGACCAATTATGGGACGCACGCCGGGTGTCCTTGCACTCCAGCCGCTTTGCTCCCAGTGGCAGTCGGTGCTGCTGCTGCGCAAGGTGCTGCTGCGCAAGGTGCTGCTGCTACCGCTGCAGCAGCGCCCGCGGCATGAGCGGCGGTCAAAATGGCCGTGAGCGCAAGCAGGAGGAGTCAAGAGCCAGATCAAGAGGAGCGGCGTCCATACAGTCTCTACGATCGTCTGGTCTGGCGATAAATGAGTTCTTTCGCCACTACGTACGTATAGTACGTATATACTAGCCTATAGGTATTGACACTCAAGTTGGCTGCAAAAAGACGATTGACAATGGAGTGAACGACCACCAGGACACAGTGGAAAACCGTTTGAGTCTCGACTCCCGAGTCCCTCCCTCGGTCTCCCTCGGGAGACGCCGCGAGGCGCTGACGGCATGTACAAGCAGGGACCAAACAATCGATTGATGCCCACGACGCGCAAAGGACAGCCGGGACCCGGCGGCCATAAGTCGGCCACGAAGACAAGAACCCCCGGGAAGCATCGCTCCGCTGCAGGCAGCTCAACGACAGCCAAGACGCCAGGGACCAGCAGCTCGAGCTGCTCAACAAGCTGCTCAGGGGCCGCGACGACGGCTGACAGGGAGGCACGTTTGGACAAGCTCGAAGTGCGCGTGAAACACATCCAACTTCAGGTGGAAGAGGCGCGCAAGCTCGAAGCCCTCGAGACCAAGTTTCGGGCCCAAGGGCTCTTACGCAGGCTCGACGACCTTGAGGCCAACTTCTCCGAACTCGAAACGCGCTGCTCAGAGACGATGGTGCGCCGGTGCGAGCTCACCGAAGCCACTGTTGATGCGCTCCGCGTTGATGCTAGCGCCTCGCTCACAGCCTTTCGTGAGCGCGTCAACGAAGTCCTCAAGTCTCTGCAAGAGTCCTTCAAGGCTCGCTTTGCACAGACAAGAGATCAAAACGCCGCACAGCTCGAGAGAGCTCTCGCTCATGCAGGCTCATTGGAGCACGAAATTGGTGTTCTTGACGAGAGTCTCCGCGCAGCGCAAGCCGAGACACACGAACTCGCCCGAAGACTCCGAACCTCTGAAGCGCTGGTGCACGAGTTGCAGCAAGAGCAAAGACGCCAAAGCGGACAGATTCAGTCGCTTCTTGGTCTCGTGAACCGCATGCAGCAGCAAAACTATCAGCGTCAACAGCAAAGTCCACGATGGGAGAGCCAAGGCCAAGATCAGCAACGGATAAGATCTTTTGTTATGCGGTGAGCCCGCCGCCGAGTTCAAGGAGCATCCGCATCCCGTTCAAGGCACGAATGGAGGCCAAATTACCCGGCGAAGACTTCGCGAGCTTGGCCAAGCTGATGGCGATATTCTTTCGCACGGACTTTTGTTCGCAATATTGCAAGAGCTTTACAAGGGATGGGATGATTTTTTCGCGGACCACCAGTTGTTGACAAAACGACGAGTCGCCGCTGAGCTGCACGAAACACTGCCCAAGATTCGCAGAGAGTTGAACGCGGACCGTCCCCGAGCGCTCTGCCGCCAGAGCCTGCTCGCGGAGGAGACGCGCGAGGTTTTCAATCAGGCCGCGGGTCTTGAGGCTCGGAGCCTGCGCGCCTTGCAAAAGAGCCGCAACAATGCGAACGGCGTGCTCGTCAATCCCTTCCGTCATAACCAGCTCAGACAGCCCTGGGAGGGTTCGCACTGCGGCGGGCCCACATGAGATGCGTGCCAAGCAGGCCTCGCGCTGCGGGCCTGCGGTGAGCGCCCGTGACAGAAGCGCTGCGCATCGAGTGCGAGTGACGTTGGGCATGTCAGTGTCAAACGTCCAGCCCACAAGGGTTTCGCATCGCGAGGGCGTTAGCAAGTCGCGCATTGGGCTTTTAGGATCCACGGTCATGTTCAGCATCGCTGCGAGCAGGAACGCCACCGTCGCAGGCGTGTGGCGATTGTATTCTGCGTCCAATGCGACCTTAAAAATGCCGTGCCCCGCATCGCTAACCAGTACAACAGAGACAAAGTTAGCGTCTTGACACATGTTTGCAAGTGCCGCAGCAGCATCTTCTCGTGCAGCGCGATCCGCTTGAAGCGCAGCGCAAAGAGCATTCCCAATCTCGGCGACAATGCTTACCTTGCCGAGTCGTTCGCGACTCTCCTTTGTACTTGCCAAATTGGCAAGACACAGGGCCCCAGGCGAAAACGCGCGCGATTCTGGGGAAACGATTGCGGTCTTGATGCAGAGCGCAACTTCGTGTCGCCGCGCAAGCATCTCTTGGAAGACGGCGTACTCTGAAAATGCATGCAGCACACAGATTGCATGTTTTGAGTCCGCGGCCGACGTCAAAACCGCGTCAAGAACGCCTGCATGGGCCATGATCTCCCTGTTCGCCTTGCTTTTTGCCACGCTGCACGCCAAGAGTCGATACGGACGAGGGTCACGCACACGGGCCGACGCTGCGAGACGGAACAGAGTTTCCAGTGCCCCTGTCTTGCGCAAGAGTACGTGGACCTCTGCCTGAGTGCTCTCAGACTTGGCCTCCGTGGCGCACTCCAGAACACCATCGAGGGCGAGCTTGGCAACGGGTGAAAGGCTGTCCTGTTCTGCATCAATGCTCGCAATTTCGCTGCACATTTGTTTGAGAACGCGCACGTTGGGTTCTGTCTGCGTCATGAGCCGCTCGAGTTCCCTGCTCAGCGCTTCTGGGCTCGGAAGAAACGACAAAGACGCGTCTTCTTCTCTTGCATCAAAAGTGCCATCCTCTTCCTGCTGCTGGTGACGAAGGCGACCTTGTGACGCAGCATTTTCCTCTTGCTCTTTGGCGCGCATCGTCTTCTCTGCGTACATTTCAAGCAAATCCTGGCGGCTTTCCGACAAGGCGCGGCGGATCTCCTCGTCGGTGGGGCGCAAAAGGGACGCGTATGTAAGGTCCTGCACAGCCTCCTCGAGTCGCTGATGGGCGATGCAAGCGCGCGCGTGCCTCCACAGCGCCTTCACGTTAGAGTCATCTAGAAATAGTGCGCGTTCACAGAACTCAAGAGCATCGACGATTGCACCGCGACGCAGGTGAGTCTGTGCAAGGTTGCAGAGGACTGGAAGTGACCAAGGCACAAGCTTGAGCGCCTTGCCGTACTCGATGAGCGCATCGTCGAGATGTCCCTGCTTGAATCTCGTATTCCCGCGCTGACGAAGCGTCTCGGCCTCCTTGTCTTTGCGTTGCCTTGCGGCGTTCCGTTTGGCCTGATCTTCCTTGAATTGCGAGCAGAATTCGGGATTCATGGCCTCAAACTGTTGATTGCGTTGTTCTTCGATTTCGTCCTTTGCGCGTTGCATTTCTTCTAGGCTCACGGGGTCATCAGGGATCCATCTGTCCCATTTCGAATAGTCGAGGGCGTCCGTCTTCTCCTTGGGTCTCGGAAAAAGGATATTCCCATCGTCGTCTGTAATGGTCTGTTGCGCTTGAGAGTCTGCCAAATGCTTTCGCGCGAGGATGCTATCATTTCCTTTGACAAGAGCTCTGAGCTCGGCGCGACGCGTTTCCAAGAAAGATACGCGCGACGCCCCGCGCAAAGCCTCCGCGCGCTCCCACCATTCCGTGCGTTCCTGGAGCTTGCGAGCCTCTGCGCGCTGTCGCTTCTCCTCTTCTCTCTTTTGTCGCGCTTCTTCTTCAGCGCGGAGTTCCTCTTCTGTTTTCTCGCCTGGTACGCGTACGTCTTCAGGAGCAAGAGTTCCCTCCTTGAGGCCTTTGATGAGCGCTGCGGTCTCGTTAGCCTTCCTTTCGAACTCTTCGAGGTCTTTGTCGCTGACGCCGGTGCGCTGCGCCATATCGAGCAGCCGGGTTGGGTCCATTGTGTGTCTGTGCTCTGTGTTCACTACTTCGAGCTGCAGGACGAAAGCTTGCCGTGATCGCGCACGAGTCGTACACGCAGTTGCGTCTGTGCTGATCTATCAGCCTGCCATCATATCAGCCCGCTTCTCGAAGGGCCCGTTTTGTCTCGAGCAGGCAGTCGCTTGTCCGTTCAACGGTTGCCACTCAGGCTGCCAAGAGGTATAACTGTCAAGATAACCCTAACCTCCTGGTAGGCTTTCTAGGTTTTCCGCTAGTAACTAAGGGACCTAAATGAGTAATGTTAAATTTTAAGTCTTTTAGATAAATTGGTCTCGACCACAAACCTGCACTGCAGCAGCGTGGACTTGGGTGAAAGAAGAAAGAAAGAAAGAAAGAAAGAAAGAAAGGGTCGCGACGTGTTGCGCCTTCGGACGCGCGCGCTCGCGCTGTGCCTGTCTGCCAGCAGCGACGATATCGGACGAGCGGCCTCTCCCTCGATTTCCTCCTCGATTCTGGACGCTTGTAAAAAGACATAGTCTAGTCGCTAAGGCGAGGCAAGGCAAGGCAGGGTAGGGCAGGCGAGATGCTCCGACATGGGTGGCGCCGCGCGGGCAGCGCGACATATGCGGGCCTGCGGCCAAGGAACAGTCTCGTGAGCTCACAGAGCCTGGGCGCGGCGAGATGGCAGGCGGCTGGATCAATGCGTGCTCTTTCCGCAAGTGCCGTGCCGGGTAGCGAGAATGTGCCCACCAACGAGAGCTCGACTGTGACGGCAACTCCAACTACGGCCGAAGAACAGACGTCTGCTGCGTCATCGTGGTGGACGCAGGACCCCTCCGACGTGGAGAGCGCAGCAAACGCAGCGAGCGCATTGAATTTGCAAGACCCCGACCCTTCAGCCTTGGGCTACTCTCCCATGGATCTTGCCACAGCAGCAATCGATTACTTTCATTATGCGAGCGATCTCCCGTGGTGGCTGTCGATTGTTGCGGTGGCAGGTGTGCTGCGACTTTCCGTGCTTCCCCTCACCGTATTGCAAATGCGTAACCAGACCCGCATGGTTCACATGACCCCAGAGATCCAGGCCTTGCAGGCGCGAATGCAGGAACGGCCCGCCGAAACGCAGGATGAGCAGCTCATGTACCAGCAGCAAATGATGAACATCCAGGCGCGTCATGGCGTCAAGGTCTGGACCTCGATCTTGCCCGCGCTTGCGCAGCTTCCCATTTTCCTTACCATGTTCTGGACCCTGCGTGACATGGCGGCTGCGTACCCGAGCTTTGCGCATGGTGGCACCCTGTGGTTTCCGAACCTTGCCGAGGCTGATCCGACGTACGGTCTCCCAATCGTCACTGCCTTGAGTTTTATCGCCATGACTGAGCTTGCGCCGCAAGGCGAAATGCCCAACAATGAGAACGCCCAGCGCATGAAGATGGTCATGCGCGTGGTGGCCGTCTCCATGGTCCCGATTGCCATGACGCAGCCTGCTGCCATTGCTGTCTATTGGACAGCCTCGAACGCGTTCTCGCTCATGCAAACATTTTTCTTCAGGGTACCCGGCGCCAAGGAAGCCATGGGCATCACCTTGCTTCCCGAGATTGCAGCGCGGGCTGCAGCCACGCCCGTGGATGCTGGCGCAGGGGTTGCCGACCAAAAGGTTTACAGCAACAAGCCGCGTCGTCAGCGTTTTTCGCGTCGCCAGGAATAAGTCGTGTCGTCAGCGCTTTTCGCGTCGCCGGGAATAAGAATTGTTCCTCGCTGCTTTGCGATCGGGCGCCTCGAGCAAGAAGATGCAGGGTCTGAGTGAGAGTCAGGGTACTTTGCGCAAATTTATAGCACTTTATTGAATTTGCATGTTAGCAATTGTATCAGCCTCGTTTTCGCTTGATAGCCAATATTGCGGTCTAGTCGCGTGAGGCGAGGTGACCAAAAGAATTCTGAGCGCTGAGCAAACGTCATTCGGCGCACTACTACCATGGCGAACTATAGTTAGCAGAAAAAAATGTGCGTGGGATCGAGGACACGCGAAAACGTGAGAAAGCAAGCCCGCAGGCACAGCGAAGTACAACTTTAAAGGCCTGTCCCAAAAATCAAAGCAAGCACGCAAACAAGCAAACAAGCAAACAAGCAGATCGTGCCCAGAACAGGCGAGCAAGGAATTGCGGAGGCATAAAGGAGCAAGCCCTCAGACACAGCGAAATTGGAATTGTATTATGTCAATTGAGACTTCCTCCAGGAAGAAATTGCTCATACTGTAGCCTTCTATCTATGCTTGAAGCCTAGCTAAGCTCTGCGGTACACCGAAGACGAAAGCAAAAATATCTTCATTTGGGGGAGCGGCCTTTTTTTCTTTGTCTCCTTTCTTCTTGTCTCCCCTCGTCGCACAGCTGAGGAGTTAACAAACTTGTGACCGACATTCGCGCGCGCAAAGAAAGTTGTCCTGTCTCGCGTGGCTCGTCTACTTTTCCTTGTCACGATTGAGCAGATTCTGGAAAAAGTTGGCAATGAGCGCCGGATTTTCTTTAGCGTCTTGAGCAGTGACCCGGCGCGCAGACCCCGGGTCGGCACTTGCTGATGTGCTTGCGCTATCACTTGTGGGCCCTTCGGCAGGAGAGCGCTTCACCGGCGTGGCAGTGGATACAATGCCTGGCTTCATTGAAGTCGCAGTTTCATTGAATGCCTCGAGGGCAGACGCAGCTGCGTCAGTCTTGACCGGGCGGCCCATCTCGGGAAGCAGTTTTTGATGTGCCAAAAGCTTGGCAAGAAAACTCGCGTGCGCGAGAGCAACATCCTCTTCTTTCTGCCCATTAGATGCACTCCCCTCATTGCTGTCACTTGTGGCAGCTGGCGCTCGAATAACTTGCTCAAATCGGTCTGAAACGGTCCAGTCGACAATTCCGCTCTGTTTCGAGTTGGCGAGCGCCCCAATCAGCTCGGCATGGTCCGCGCCGGCAGGCACGTGCACCACATCTCGCTTGGAGATGAGCGACAGCGGAGCAAAAACGCCGCCCTGTGGTTGCTCGTCAGCTTTAGTTGCTAGTTGCGGCGCCTGCGGGCACACCACGTGCACGAGATACTGCAACAATGAGAGAGAGCTCGTATCAGCGCGCGAAGAAACGTATGTGAGGCTAGCGCCGGCGTCGAGGCAAAACTGTCGTAGGGTACGCTGGATGAACTCGAGACGCAGCTCGGTCTCCACATCATCCGAGGCCTCGCGAATAACGTCAGCCTTGGTGCCTACTACAAGCATGGGGATCCCAAGGGCCTTTGGTGGAAGGTGATCTGGCGTGACGGGGAGGTCGGCGTCGTTACTTTTGGCTTCGGCGTTGTCTGAAGCGTCGGCATTGAAGAGCGCATCGAACTTGGATTGGTCCCCGGCTGCAAGTTTGACGGCAGAAAGGTACCGTGCCATGCGCCTCCGAAGTTCTTGCCGCACATTCATAGAATCTGCTTCACTCTCGCCATCATTTTTGGTTTCACTCTCGGCCGTTGCCTTGTCAAGGCTATCCAGATGGGCATCCAGGGCGGTATACCAGTCCTCGAGTGACTTCATGGCGTCCCAAGGCCGACTGAGATCAACGACGAGGACAGCCACGGTGTTCCGAAGAGCACTGACGTCGGGAATGGCTGTGACAAGCCCATGTGCGCCTTTTCTTGTGTCTTCAAGAACCCAAAGATCGACCTTGATAGGTGGCTCTGGATCCACGGGCGGGTTCAAGTACGTGTATCCAAGGGCTGCCATGGTCACGCCTCGAGCGCGGACAGCCTCATCGACTTCATTCTCGACCTGCTGCGCCGGAATGTCAGCGCGCCGAAGGCGAGCGCGTACCTCGGCTTGCAGCAGCTTGTTGCAAAGGGTTCGCTTTCCGGCGCCTGGCGCGCCCATCAAGACGACCGTGCTACTCTGCACATCTCGTGCGCCGTTGCTCACGCGTCGCAGGAGCTCTTCCCAAAGGTTACCGCTGCCGCTCTCTACGGCGTCCGGTTCTGCGCCCGCCATGCTGCGCTCGCGCTCGCCGGCTTCCCCGGAGAAGAGGACTTCAGCCCCGTCCACCTAAGCTGCCCTGCCCTGCCTGCCCGTTGCCCCTCTGCCCGGGTCGAGCCCGTCACTCCTTCGTTCGTTCGTTCGTTCGTTCGCTCTCTCGCTGCCGCCGGATCGCCGACCTTGGGCGTTTCTGCGTCTATCTTTTCCGGACCCAGCAGCGGTCGATTCGAAGATCCAATCCGCCCCGTGCCGACCGCGACTTGGGTGATATGACTGACGCCTCGAGCAGAAGGCGGCCGCGGCGCGCGAGGGCGCAGGCAAGCCGGGGAGGCACGAGGCCTCGGCGCGGTACAGCTCTCCGAACGGCTTCGCCTCCTTGCTTGTGAGCTGCGCAGAGCTGCGCAGAGCACAGCTGAGCTGGGGCGGCGGGAAAGCAGCGCGCCCGGCCGGCAGTTAGCGCAAGCTCAGGCCGGCCGTGCCTGCCTGCTTGGGCCCTTGTGCCTGCTTGGGCCCTTGTGCATGCTTGGGCCCTTGTTCTTTTCGGGGGCCTCGCCGTGCTTGCCCGCGTCGAGGCGAGTAAGGCAAGGCACTGCAAGGAAGGAGCGAGCGGCCAGGGCGCGAGCGGCAGGCAGTCCAGCCAGCAGGCAGGCAGGCAGGCAGGCAGAGAGGGAGAGAGAGATCGTGCGGCGAGCGCGAGGGGTCTGGCGCGCGGGGAGGCCTTGGCGGGAGGAGCGGCGGCGAGTCGCGGCCCTTGCGGAGCGGCGTCCACGGCGCGACGCCGGGCGCGCGCGCGGAGGTTGGCGCGCCGCCCCGGCAGAGGCGGGGAGCGGCGAGCGAACGAGCGGCTGCAAGCCAAAGCAAAGCCGCGCGCTCGAGATACTCCGCGCGAGGAGGCGGGCGGGAAGCGCAAGAGCACAACGACGGCAGCAGCGAGCTCTCGCATCGAACGGAGAAAGAGCAACGCGTGCCTTGAAAGATGGACTGGATCAAACGCTTCGTCCTTGGCGAAAACGAGGAGGATGAAGCCCAGAACAACAAGGCCTCGGGCCAGGCGAAATCCCAAAAGACCTCCCGCGAGAAAATGACCAATAAGACGCCCATCCCTGTCGAAGATCTCACTGTAGCTCCCTCGGCTCGCGCTGGTGCGTCGCACGAGAATTTCTCCAACGGCGGTTGGAATGCCCCGACGGTTGGACGCGGGGGCGCAGGGATCTTTGGCGGCGTTGAAATTGCTCAAATGTCGCGCGCCCAGCTCCAGAGCAATCTCCGAAGCCTCAGTTTAAATGCGGAAGGATCGACAGAGAGTCTTCGTCGGAAGCTCACCAAGGTCAGCGAACAGTTGCGTCTCATGGACCGCGAAGAGGAGGATGGCATTGAGGCAGACGATGAAGCCTCGTCAGCGATTACTTCCGAGCCTGGTCATCTCCGAACCAAGCAAGAGAAATTGCAACAGCTTCTTCGCATGGTCCAAGAACATCCAGACCTTGGCAAATCAATCGTGAGGAAGCGCTTGCACATCGAGTCCGAGGAAAGCAGCGAGGGATCTGAAGAAGAGAGCAGCGAAGAATCCGACGATGACAACGACGACGACGAGGAGGAGGAGGAGGAGGAGGAGGAGGAGGAGGATAGCTCTGAAGATGACGACGAAGATGATGATGAAGAAGAAGAAGAAGAAGAAGAAGAAGAAGAAGAAGAAGAGTCTCCTGCGGCACGCAAGAAGCGGAATCCTGCGGTCGATAGCCGACGTGCCTCGTCTCGTTCTCTGGGCAACGGGACTTCGACCCGCATCAATCGCGCACGCGCAGCGTCATCGCCCAAGGATCTACGTGCGAGCTCGCCCGCCGTAAATCATACACAAGCAGAACGGCGTAGTGCGACCCCCGACCTATCGTCCAGTAGGAAGAGACCTCTTGCGGAGAATGGCACGTGGTCCGAGGGATCCCCAAACAAACGTGCAAACCTGCAAAGTTTTGCGAGCCCGCGCGTCGTGGACAGGTCAGCGCACCTTACACCGTACACTGCGCGTGCGACCCCGCTTCGCTCCCGACATGGGGCCTCTTCGCTTTCTGTGGCATGGTCAGCAAACTCGGCAGCACGCTCATCCGTGCGGCGCCCTTCTCAGCTCCTAAGTGCCTCGAAGCGGTCACGTACGACCGAGAATGTAGATGACGTCACAGGAGCATCAGCGGCCAAACGGCAGAAACAGCAGGCAGCCGTGGCGCAGCGTATCATGCAGACCTTGGGGAAAATGTCGACTCCCCTTGAGGATCTTCGCGCGCGCCGACCGCCAACCTGGGCGACACCCTCGATCGCAACGGCGTCGCGCCAAGCAAATGTCTTTCGTCTGAGCCAGGCCACGCCCTCCTTCGAGGCCGATGTGCCAACAAGAAGCCTCGAGCTCGCGCCAAAGGTATCACGCGGCGCTTCAGAGGCTGCACAGCCTATTGGGCGTTCGCGTGTCACCTTCGAGTCCCCTGCGCCGCGTCAGGCATCATCTCACGAGACCTCGAGCCGCGCCAATGGTCGCATTGGCACCCCTTGGCCGGGCCAAGTGAAGCGGGACTCCCAGTCTGGCGGATTCGCTGGTGCCGAAAGCTCCTCTCCATTTTCGAGCGAGGCACGCAAACTCGACTTCCGCCCTTCTACGCAGGATGGTAAATCGTTTGCTGATGAAGGCCGCAACGCACAGCCGCCGCTGCAGCAGCAGCAGCAGCAGCAACAGCAGCAACAGCAACAGCAAAGTTTTCTGGGAACGCGAGGCTTGGGTCAAGCGTCATCAGCAGGAGCAGTGACAACGTCACTTTCTGCGGGCGGCACCAAGGTGAACCAGCGCTGGGTCTTTACTCCTCCTCCTGGGGTTCAGGCACCGGCCTCTCTGCTCGCCTCCATCTCAAATCCATCGCAAGGGCTCCTTGGCTCGTTCTCATTTGAGAAGAAGCCTGGGTACCCGCCCATGGTACCGGGACTCTCGAGCGATGAGGCAGAAGGCGCGTCGACGGCCGCATCATTCGCATCTGCGAACGAGAGCGATGCTCAACTCAAGTCCGCGACGCCAGCGCCATCTCTTCCCAGTAAGAGTCCGTCAAAGACTGAGAACTCCGCAACGAGTAGTCCCAAGACAGAGAGCTCGTCGTCAAGCACGGCTCCAGCCAGCACAGAAGCACCTTCCGCCCCAGTATCAAGCGTTTTTGCCAAGTTCATGCTCAAGCCGTGGCAGTGGAAGTGTCCCGTCTGCTCGTGCAAGAACGACAAAAAGCAACATAAAACAAAGTGTCCTTCTTGCGAAGCGCCAAGGCCCGAGAACACATTTGGTGCAGATGAGGAAAAGTCCGACGCTGCTCCTTCGTCTGCAACTGCCGCGGCGGCCGACCAGCCAACGTTCAACTTTCGCAATTCTTCAGATGCGGATGGCAAAAAGGAAAAGAAAGTATCCTTTCAGTTCCCGACGCCGTCGTCCTCCAGCTCTTCAGGAGCTGCATCGACTCCGTTTTCATTCGGCAAAGCAGCAGAGCCAAAACCAGCTCAAACCCCCTTCAATTTTGGCGCAACTCCTGTCTCGGAAGAAAAGGACTCTTCTGCATCAAGTAAGAAGACGGCTTCCCCAGTAGCCTTTCCGTCCCTTCAGAACTCGTCTTCAACGAGTGCTGCGTCTCCTTCGCCGTTCACTTTTGGCGCCTCTACCGTTTCAGAGGCGCCTTCTTCGAACGAAGAGGAAGACCAATCGACAAAGAAGAAGCGTCGCGCCAGGGATGATGATGACGATACCAATGATGAGTCGACGACCGATGAAAAGAACGCCTCGTCGGCAGCAGCCTCAAAAGCGCCCGCGTTTTCTTTCGGCAGTTCGTCAAAGTCAGATCTCGCTCCGTCTTCGACAGGATTTTCGTTTGGTCAGCCGTCCCAGAGCTCGAGCAGCGCTGCATCGAGTTCGGCGTCTCCATTTGCCTTTGGCGCAGCGTCGTCGGCAAATTCCGCGGAGAGCAAGCAAACATTGACTGGTGACAAGGACGAGTCAAAGTCGACGGACGCCTCGAAATTAGCGGGGGCGTTTTCCTTTGGATCGTCGTCTGAGACCAAGTCGACCTCGGCGCCCTCATTCACCTTCGGCGCGTCGTCGTCAGCAAGCCAACCGGGAAAGGAGGCCGAGTCATCTAGCTTTTCTTCTTCTTCGTCGCAAAAACCTGCATCCGGTGGGTTTACGTTTGGACAGACAAAGCCAAGCGAAACTAGTGAGACATCGTCATCCTTGGGCGCAAGCACTGGAGGATTCAGCTTCGGCCAGCCCACAAAGCCGGTAGAAGATGCTGGTGGAAGTGGCAAAGATGCATCATCCGAATCGACACCCTTTAGCTTTGGCAGCGGGGGGGAGGCCAAGAACGCTGATGCAAAGCCCGAGAGTGGAGGCTTTCAATTTGGTGCTTCCTCTGCCAAACCCGCAGAGACCTCGACATCGTCGTCGACTAGCGCTTTTGGTGGTAGTGCGAGCGGCGGATTCACCTTTGGAGCGAAGCCAAGCTCTGACAGCGCAGGGTCGGGGTCGACGGCGTTGCAACCCTTTGGCGGTGCCAGCAACAGTGAAAGTGCTCCGAAAACTGAAGCAAGCAGCGGCGGGTTTTCCTTTGGTGCGACTTCGAGTAAGTCGAGCAGCGGGCCCAGCGCGCCTAGCAGCGGCGGCTTTACGTTTGGGTCCTCTAGTGGCACCGGCAGCGACGCGGGAACGTCATCATCGTCGTCGGGGGGCTTTCAATTTGGCAGCAAGCCGCCAAGCTCTGCTTCTAGCAATCCGTTTGGGGGAAGTAGTTCAACAACAGATGTGGTCCCTTCATCGTCTTCGTCGTCGTCAGGCTTTCAGTTCGGCGCAAAGTCCTCTACAAGTGGGGCGTCTGGTTCCAATTCGAGCGGTTCGTCATCGTCGTTCTTTGGTGGATCCGAAGCAAAGCCAGGGTCTACTGGGGCTTCTCAAGGAGGATTTCAATTTGGCCAGCCATCGTCTGCGGCTCAGCCGCAGCAACAAGGTAACGCTGCGCCGGGTGGCTTTAGTTTTGGGCAAAGTTCCGGCTCAAGCTCCGGCTTTGGCGGCGCAAGCACGAGTGCCCCTGGATCAACGTCTGGAATGTTTGGCAGCAGCAGCAGCAGCAGCGGCAGCGGAGCAAACTCGGGAGCCGGCGCTTCTAATCCATTCGGTAGCGCGGCCGGAGGCAGCAGCAACAATGCATCGAGCAATATGTTTGGCGGCGCCTCCTCTTCGAGCAGTTCTGGCGGTATGAACTTTGGCGGTTCGGCCCCGGCGGCTGGGGGCTCCAGCAGCAATAGCGGGGGGTTCTCCTTTGGTGCTGGACCAAGCAACCCCACCACAAGCGGAATGAATTCTGGAAATGCCTTTGGTGCAGCATCGCCGTCCCCTTTCGGTGGCGCTGCTGGCGGCGCCGCTGGCGGGTCTGGTGCTTTTGGCGCGGGAGGTAACGGTATGAATGGCGGATTCGGGGCGCAGGCGCCTTCGTTTGGCGGGAGCAACTCTGGCGGCACGTCTGGGGCTTCTCCATTCGGTGGCGCACCTGCATTTGGTGGAAACGGCGGGAACAGTGGCGCAGCGAACAACTCGAACTTTCAATTTGGAGGGGCTGCTCCCGCGGGTGCGGGCTTTGGCGCGGGTGGTGGCGCTCCTGGAGGCCCTGCTGGCGGAGGTGGCTTCAGCACCGGAAGGAAGATTGTTGCCCCGACGCGTCGGCGGAGGAAGAGGTAAAGGTCTTTCTCATTTTACCGAAAAGGGCGGAGCGTAGAGTGCACCATCCCCTCCAGCCGGTGGTCTTGCGTGTGGGTACTCTGTACGTGGAGTTACTATTGTTTTATGATTGGCTCGCCGTCCAGCTTCACTTTTTCAAGATACCCCATCCCATTGAATCGACACGTCAAAATGACCTTTGCCTTTGCGACTGGTGATGTTGCTTTCTCATGAAAAGTCTTTAGCTTTCGAACGCCAGCCTACGGGTATATCGTCCAACAAAGAAAAAAAACGAGTAAAGAAAGAAAGAAAGAAAATTTATCGATTACATTTGCTGACACTCATGTCAATTTTGACTCGGTCACTGTCGCTATCGTGCAGTCCGACGCAGCGCAGTGCAGCTCACAGTCAGTCCAGTCCATTGGTGCGTGGAAATAAGGAGAGTTCGGCGCCTGCGGGGAGGTCTGCTCGCCAGCTTAGTGGGTATAGGCTGGCTGGCTGGCTGGCTGGCTGGCTGGCTGGCTGGCTGGCTGGCTGGCTAACGAGGCTCTCTTCCATTCATATGACACGTTGCGAGCAGCCGATAGAGGGCGAAATCCGCATCCCAAGATCCGCCTCGCCAGCAGCCCCCTTTTCTCCCCTCCGATGAATGAAGAAAAAAACGATAAAGGCTATACAACAATGGCTCGCATTCACCTTAGCTGTTAGTCCTCATTGCAAGCAAAAAAGTGACCAAGCGATTCTGCCATGCGAAATCGATTTTGCTCCTCGGCAAGAGCTGAGCTTGGTTGAGAAAAGTATGCGACTGCCATGGCTTCATCCTGATTCTGCTGACGCGAATGGCGGTTCACAGAAGTCCTCGCATCGGACGCCCGGGCGGGCAGGGCCGACGACGATCCCGTGGCATCAGCGCCGGCGGCAAGATCTTGACCTCCGCGGGCTGCTGTTTGGGCCCTAATTCGCTGCGAGGCCTCCTGATCAGCAGCTCGTTCCTCTGCCTCTTGACGCCGGACCTGCTGCACAATTTCATGCTTGCGTTGGTGCATACGATAGAGTTCTCTCTCGAGACGGCGCAGCTTCTCCTCCAGAATGTTTTCCTGGGCCGCTCGCTCTCGAATCTTCTCTTGAAGGCCTGTGATGGTATTATTTAATTGCGTGCGCTCGTTGGCATGCGCCTCGCTCTTGGCCTGCAGCCGGCGCTCCAGGGCAAGTTTATGACTAGCTTCCGTTTCCAGTCGTTTTTCTAGGTCGTCGTTGATATATTCCAGCGCGGAGAGACGGCGCTTCGATTCTTCGTGGGAGCGCGAGAGCTCGTCGAGCCGCATTTCTAGGCGACGCACGTAATCATCGCGCTTGTCGAGCGTTCCGCTGGCTTCCTCGAGTCGCTCGAAGAAAGGGCGTTCTGCCGCTTCGTCATCTCCATGACGAGTACTTCTACGCCTTCTACGTCTCCGATTCGCAGCTGCATCAGTCTCTGCATCTTGTCTCGATGCTGAAGCCTCATGTTGACCATACTCGTTCGCCTGGTTCACAGCAGCGCCCTCGTGAAACATATGTTGCTGCTGTTGCTGTTGCTGCTGATACTGCTGCTGTTGTTGTTGCTGAAGCTGCTGTTGCTGTTGCTGAAGCTGTTCTTGGGTGTACTGCTCTTGCTGATAGTGCTGCTGATGATGTTGTTGTCTTCCCTGCTGCTGCTGCTGCTGCTGCTGCTGCTGCTGCTGCTGCTGCTGCATTTGTTGCTGATTATAATATTGGTTGCGCTCTTGTTGGTATTGCGGGTGCTGCTGTTGATATTGCTGATCTGCCTCGTAGCCCTGAGCCGCGTGACGCTGATGATCCCGACCATCTTGCTGCTGGCGTTGCTGTTGCTGATTCTCCTGGTGGTGGTGATGGGCATTATTTTGGTGGTGCATGGTTTCTTGCATTTGCCGCGCTTGACCGAGGACACCGCCTCGGTATGCAGGCTCAGCCATGAGAGAGGAGCTTGAAACGCCGCCAGAAATTCTACGCGCGAGGCGGAGAGCGAGCGACGCTTTTCGTTGATATTTTTCTGCAAAGCTTGCTCACCAGATGTACTCCTCCCTCCTCCCCCTCTTCCCTCCGTGGTTGTGTGAGGAAAGGATCTTCGAGCGAGGCGAGTCGTCTCACGTGTGCCGACGCTGGAGCGGGACGTCCCGGACAGTGGTGCCTGTGACAGTGCGCTCCGGCCACGCCGCCCTGACGGCTGCCGAGCCTTTGCTTGCTGCAGTTCTCGTTCACGTTATGCAAAAAAGAAATGGAAAGAATCATGATGAATGAATGAATGAATGAATGAATGAATGAATGAATGAATGAATGAATGAATGAATGAATGAATGAATGAATGAATGAATGAATGAATGAATGAATGAATGAATGAATGAATGAATGAATGAATGAATGAATGAATGAATGAATGAATGAATGAATGAATGAATGAATGAATGAATGAATGAATGAATGAATGAATGAATGAATGAATGAATGAATGAATGAATGAATGAATGAATGAATGAATGAATGAATGAATGAATGAATGAATGAATGAATGAATGAATGAATGAATGAATGAATGAATGAATGAATGAATGAATGAATGAATGAATGAATGAATGAATGAATGAATGAATGAATGAATGAATGAATGAATGAATGAATGAATGAATGAATGAATGAATGAATGAATGAATGAATGAATGAATGAATGAATGAATGAATGAATGAATGAATGAATGAATGAATGAATGAATGAATGAATGAATGAATGAATGAATGAAAGGGGGAAAATATATCCCGATGATTTCTAATGTGGATTATAATCCACTTTAGAACCTTTGGAAGGTGGTGCATCTAAAAACGAATGTTGTATTGTGGATTAAGGGTGACATTAAGTACCCTGATTCTGCCCGTTTCTAGAGTCTCTAGCCCATTCACGTCTTCGCTTTTGGAGATGACACTGTGTCTGGTTGCTCAGTCTTGCCCAAGGTGCCACACGAAATCGGCCCAAGGTTGTGCGACAGTTAGTTTACCTTTTTTCGGAGATGGCAAAGTCGCTTTGCCTGCTGCCCTGCTCGACGCTCAGTTTGCGGGCTATTCAGGGCGCGTACCCAAGCCCGCGGCTGCGTACAGGCCTTCTAGCAGGTCGCTTGCGCTGGTGAACGAGGCCGAGTGGCCTAGCCCGCCGGCGCAGCAAGCACCACGCTCAGCACGAGCTGCGAACACGACATCTTCGTGGAACCTGCGATCTAACCATCACTCTAACCATCGCAACCTGGCCGAGGGAACGCAACCTGGCCAAGCGCAGGCAACGCGACGCAACGGAGAACCTGAAGGATCGATGGAAGCCGTGAGGTGCAATGCGTGCAACGAATTTGGTCACAAACGTTCAAATCACAAGGATTGTAGAATGAACAAGAAACGTCGAACAGACTCTGCCGTCGATGGGCCATCGTCTTCGAACACCTCAAGCACGGTATGCGACACCAACTTCCAGAGTGGTCCATCCCGTACCGCGTCTTGTTCATCGTCGACCTCTGCTTCGAATTGCGTAGCTGCATCTGCACCAGCTGTGACGGTCTCGAACGCGCCAATCTCGTCAGCAACAGCGCCAATGCAGGCAGCAACCGGAACAAGCTTTCGCCAAAAGTGGATGAAGCTCCACCAAGAACCTTTGAAGCTTGTTTCGCGGGATGAAGCTGCGAGACTCTGCGGCGTGGATGTCATGGCCAAGCACCATGTTGACTCGATCCTTGACACTCTCGACAGAAGTGGCTTCAAGCGTTTGAGGAGGTGGAGCGCCGGTTCATCGACTGGGCTTACGCTGCCTCTCCTGCCTTATCATCGTCGGCCATTCCTTGCGCTTACACAGAGGAAGATCGGAAGCTTCTCGCCTCCCGACTTCCTCTTTGGAGCGCCTATCACTCGCGTCTTAAGTCAAGTGGGATTTTCGTCCCTGTCCGGCTAACACGCTCATTGGTGCAGTATTACTACAGCGCCTCAAAGCAGGGGGTGGATGGCCTTGATGATTACTCAGAGCGCTTTGACACTCGCGCTTTGAAAACCAATTGGGAGACTAAGGTGGTAATTGGCATGGTTACCGACGTGCTGATCAATGCGCTGATCGTGTGGCGGATCATTATTACATCGAACAAACTCGGTGGCGAATGGCAGAGTTTGAAAAAATTCCAACAAGATTGCTCAAGGAGCTGCCAGGTCAGCGATTTTGTGCAGCAGGTTACGCTGGGCCTTCTCGCCAAAGCGAGTGGGCTCAAGCGGGGCCTTTCAAACGAACATGTCATTGGCAATGCAACGGCGTTGGGACGGCCGGAACAGGAGAATAATGGCCATGTCACCACAAGGAGGCTCACAAATGACGAACATGCCAAGCTGAGAATTTCGAATGGAAAGCGTGACGTCATTCAAAGCGCGAATACGAACAGTGTGAAGACACTTCGTCTCAGCGGGAATTCTCATCCAGAGGTAGGGTGCAACCAGAAACGATGCGTGGTGTGTGGCGAAGGATCCCGAAAGCGTTGTAGTTTCTGTAATGTTACCCTCCACGTCAGGCTAAAAACCTCAACAAGCCAGACCAAGACTTGTTGGCGGCAGTGGCATGAGGATGACATTGTTCGGCGCCGCAACTATACTCGTCGGTCACCCACCGCGTCTTCAAGCCATTCTGGAAACAGTACACCGCAATCTTCGCATCACTCGGGTTCAAGCACGCCATGCTCTCATACTCATCATAGCGCGCCTTAGGCTTGCAACCAGCACGTTGAGTATGAGTACAGTTTACGAAGTGCCATGGCAGAGAGATCGATAGGATTTTCTCGCGTTTCGAACATAGCAACTTGTATTTTAACTCAAAATGATCTACATAGAAATTTTGAGCTCCAAACTTGCTCTGTAGACCTGCTAGATCCGCACAATCATCGCCTACATGAAGCGAGCAAACACGACTCGGCCCATTGAAACGAAAGTTGTAACGCTTGTAACCGAATTTTCAACTGATAGTTCAAAAACACTGCTTATTTCCTATACTTATTGTCATCCTTAGTCAACAATACGATATTCCTGTATCTCTGCACCACCGGGCCGTGAGGGCCGATTAATTAGGAAATCGTCATATAGGTGTCTATTGTGGACCTTCATCCACAATAGATTTCTGTCATCGGGATATGACGACGTGGTCTGGCAGGCTGCACATTGCCCCGGCCTGTCCTTGCACAGTTGCACGGAAGCTCCTCCGGTGGTCGTGGCGCTACAGCTGCTCGCGCGGGCTGCTCCCACGCCCAGTCACGGTCGTTAGACCCGCAAGGCTGGTCCACGCTGCGCCGCTGCAGCGAGTAAGCAAGCGCTCGTTGCGCGTCAGCGCCAGCCGCGCCATGCGGATGTGTTGTGGATCTTCCTGTGCCCTCGTCGTTTGTGCAGCAGCCTGAAGCGCGCAGTGGTCCGGAGCGTAAGGTCGCAAATGGCGTGATGACCGACGACGGGGAGGTCGAGCTCCTCGCAGCGCTGAAGGTCAACGACAGAGCAAGCGCAGAGGAGGAGCTGAAAACGCGCGAACATGAGATGGACGAGGGCTCTGATGATGAGCAAGACGTGGATGGCCATGAGTACCAGAACGACGAGCATCCCACAATCAAGCTGGCGGGGCTCGATTTTTGAATCATTGAGTATATGTGCCGTGCCCCCTTTTGGTGTACGCGTATCCGCTCTGCATCATGCAGATTGTGATCATCAAGTTTGCAGCATCGCAGCGTCGGGCCTGGAAACGCTACTTCTCTGCGCTTGCCCACATGCACCCGGGATTCATCTACATCGACACTGGCGAGCCCGATCCTCACATCGCCGAAGACTACAGCAAGCCTCTCGGTTTTGTACGAGATCAACATACCGTGGAGCAGTATCTGCAGCTCTGGCGTTGGCATAACGACAACATCATCGCAAATGGAACCCTCCACCGGTCGAACGGGTCCTTCCCGTTGCGGGCTCGTTAAGGAACTATGCCATGGGCGGAGTGGACACCGTGCGGAAAAGCTCGCAGGTCGCGCTCGGCGGACCACCCACCTGAGCCCCAATGCGATTATGATCTTGGACTGGCTCGAGTACATCTTCTACAACTGCTTCCGTGCCTACCAGCTGACGAAGCGTGAAGACAAATTGAGCCAATGCAACTCCTGGGAGTCGCGGGCGTCTCTCAAGAAGCAAGTCTCATTCGAGGACTTCCTGGTGGCTCTGCGCATCAAATTAAGTGACCCTGCTCAGTAGGTCCTCTGTAAACCTAGTCTCTGGGAGCTTGGCCTTAGGTCCAGGATTCACCTCGAAAAATCTTTGTTACCGGCCACGGAACATTTCCTTTGCGCATGTCGGCGCTACACAGCTTGCAAGCTTGCACTTATCCGCCAGCCACTCCTTTGCTATGAACTTCGAGACATCTTCCAAACGCGAATCTAGTGGGGGTTTTGCTTATCTCAGCGCACCCGTCAGAACCGAATTTGATCAAACGAACACCGGACTGTTCGAGTCAACAAGTTCTTCGATGCCATCACGATGGTAAAGAACGGCACCGGCACCGCATGCATGACAATGGTGATTGTTTGGATCAAGGGTGTATGAAAGGAACTTGTTGACGCAATCTGCAACGAGTTCATTGGATGGCGGCTGAATCCAGTTGTGGCGCTCCTCAGGCGACTCATCAGCTATGAAGATTCGAGGGGCCGAGCAACTCGCAAGATGGAAATGAGACGGCTCCGATGGAAAATTTCACAGAGATTTTGAATCGAATCCTCGTCGCTGATGAATCGTCTGAGGAGCGCCGCAACTGGATCCAGCCGCCATCCAATGAACTCGTTGCAGATTGCGTCAACAAGTTCCTTTCATACACCCTTGATCCAAACAATCACCATTGTCATGCATGCGGTGCCGGTGCCGTTCTTTACCATCGTGATGGCATCGAAGAACTTGTTGACTCGAACAGTCCGGTGTTCGTTTGATCAAATTCGGTTCTGACGGGTGCGCTGAGATAAGCAAAACCCCCACTAGATTCGCGTTTGGAAGATGTCTCGAAGTTCATAGCAAAGGAGTGGCTGGCAAGTCACCATTCATTCACAGTGTTGATTGTGCGAGACAAGATAAAAATACGTGACTAGGCGCCTGCCTCTGCACAACCCAAAGAAGCCTCGAAGAAAGCAAGAGACCAATCGACGGTGAACGGCGAAAAAGAGGAATAGGCGAGATCGGCAATGCATCATCACGAGTGGCGAGGAGCCAAACGTCGCCCACCGCGTGGCGAATCTGCAGCAGGGACATACCGCAACACAGAGCCGAAGGGGCAGCGCGCAGACGCAAGCTACACATGTGGGTCCGGCCGGCGGCCTTGCGAAACTGGGTTTTGCGCAACGACGTCCTGCGCACCAGAGTAAGTTTTTGTTTGTTCTTTGGCGTGTCTGGGTTCTTCCCCTCCTCCGTCTTGCTCTTGCTCTTCCTGTTGTAAATTGGCATGATATCGCGAGCTAAGAAATAGACGAAGAAGAAGAGAACGAGAGACTGACCAAGGCCAGACAAGTTTTTATTTGTGGTTTTGACTACTAAATTGTTGCCATTCCTTCCACTCAGCTTCTGGCGATAGATCATGGCAAGAGAACATGCGGACTCGCTCTCTCCGCGCCAGATTGGTCAAGTTGTCACAGTTTTCGGAACATTGACCTGAAAGAGCTCACTCAAGACCAAGTTCGAGCAGAATTCGCTAAAATTATAGATGACTACAGCGTGGGTGCGCTAGTCGTCGGACTTCCTCTCCTTCCTCACGATGGTAGTCCGGGCACCCAAGCGGTAAAGATGCTTCAGTTCATCAAGTCGCTCGAAATGCCTGACTTTCCCAAAGTCCTTGTTGACGAAAGATATACTACTGCTCTTGCAGAGCATGACGACTATCTGCTAAACGAGAAATCTGTCGTACGCTTTCGGCAAAAAGTAGGACAACGTCCGGTCCTTGACAAGGAATCAGCCCGTGTGATCCTCAGTTTCTTCATTCGAGAGCATGGCCCACTAACGCGTAAGGAGCTTCGCGATCGCCTCTAACTCACGGTAGAGAGCCTTGGATGCAGATGTCTTGGGGGCCGCGACGCGACGGAGAATAGCCCCGTATCGTGGGTCCTTGCCCAGGCGTTCTGGTTGGAGCGTCTCCATGTGGACAGCTTCGTGCTCGAGACTACGCGCCCATCCGGCAACAAAAGTACTGAAATCAGCGTCTTTGAGCGATTTCGCCAGAGAATGCACAATCTCAAGTGCGGTTGGTCCCGATGGCGGAAGAAACCAAAGGACCTCCTGGACAAGCGAAATGTCCACGACGGCGCCTGCTCCCAGAAGATTGCACGTATCCAGGACGAGACGTTGGGAAGCTTCGAAGTTCTCACCCTCGACTCCGCAGGCCATGGCGAGTTGCGCTGCATGACGGAGTTGGTGCACAGCGCAGGGCTCTTCCCGATCCATGAGTGTGGCAGCCAGCACATCCGGTACAAGTCGCGTCACAGCAACCTGCACGAGGCGATCCGCGCTTGCAAACGATCCGAGGGCGCTTGCCAGGGCATCAATAATTTCGGAGGATGAAACCTCCAAGCACAATCGACTTGCAAACGTGGCGAGCCCGACCGCGATATCCGCATCTTGCTCAGCCTCTGCAGTGGCATCGCTGTCTTCTTGTTGACTTTGGGGCGCTTCCGCCCCGCAAGCCTGATGAATAAACGGTGCTCGAAGAAGACGAATGGCCACTAAGTGAGAGGACACATCCTGGTCACCGAGGCCATCACCATTGCTTGTCGAATTCACGCCTGAATCATCTTGGGCAAGGCTGTCGAGCGCGACGACGCCTGCGGCGATGGCATTGAGAAGTTGAGCAGGAAGCTGTTTCACAGGAAGCATGCCAACAAGGTCAATTAGTTGCAGCTGTACAAACGGCGTCATCACGTGCGCAAGAGGGACAGAGATTTGGTCCCCATGGCGCGCCTGGATGAATGGCGCAAGCCAACGCGCAAACTTTTCCCACGGGACATTCGTGTCACGCTGCACGGCAAGCGTGCGGATGATGGAGAAGCAAACGGAGAGAACGCCCATGCGGCGAGCGTCGCTATCCTCGCTGTTGACACCCATTTCCCATGCTACCCGAGGGAGTGCAGTGATCCAATCGGGCTCGATTCTTTCGGATTCAATGTGCGCCATTCGCTCAATCGCTTCCAACACATAAATGATGGCTGGCTGCCCGAGGCCTTCCTTGAGCGCACGCCCAAAGAGCACACGTTGAGCCTCTCTGAGTTGAGCGATGACAGCGGATGTCGAGCTCGATGCATGCGCACCTTTGAGGCCTCGAACGATGACCTCAACAAGTGCCTGCAGCCTCGAGGATTCGAGGGCTCTCTTCTTTCCGGCACTGTTACGGACCCAGGAGGCAACGGCTTCAATAGCCTCTTCTTCAACGAGAATTTTATGCCCACTTCGTTTACCTCGCTTCCTCGAAGACCCTTGCGTTGCTTTAGGATCTCCTTGAGATGCGGACATGTCCCGTTCGGATTCCCTTCTCTGGAGGGACGAGCTGGCACTGCCTCCGTTCTTCCCCGTCCCTTGGTTGTTGTCCTCGATGCCCTCTTGTTCTTGTTCTTCTTGTTGTTGCTGCTGCTGCAAGCTGAGCAGACTTTGCGCAAGAAGGGTGTTAATTCTGAAGATGGCTGGCGCGAGGTCTTGATGGCCAGCATCCTTGAGCGGGAAGCTATCCTCGAGAGCGAGGACGAGGTCGCGCGCGGCCGACGTTCGCACTTCATCCGGAGACCAGACGTGCGCAAAACACTGAAACACGAGCTCAGCAGCAACGGCGAGATCTGCAACTACACCACGCGTTTCGGCAAGCGCACTACGACCACGTCCGCTCGTATTCATGTAGAGCATGTGAACTTGACCCCAAAGCGTGGAAATTACTTTGGCCATATCCTCCGCCCCATCATCCGGCGAGGACGTAGCGGACCCTGAAGAAGTCTTCACACTCGCGTGCACCTGTCGCCGAATCGAGTCCTGAAGGGCTGCAGATTCCTGATAAGCGACCCCCATGAAGCGCCACGTTGCACCGTCCTGACTGCACGCTTGCGTCTTGAGGCCAGTCCGTGCCGCCGGGGACACGTCCGTGTCAGCTTCTCCACCACCGGCCACCTGGTCCAGCTCAAGCAAGCGGAGAAGACCTCTCGCTACCTCTGCCCACAGTTCGAGACCCTGCGCGACAGTGTCCACCCCAGGTGGCGCTACTGGCGCGTCGTCGACACCGTCGATGTCACCATTCGCTGCAGCCGCGGCGTTCGCAGCAGCTGCTACGGCGAGAGCCTTTGAGCGGCGAGCGCGTTGCTGCGCTTGGGACTTGGCTTTGGCCTTGGAGTCTTTGAAACTCTGCAGAATGCCGGCGCCACGCCCGGGCGCACTCACAGAGATGGAGATCGACGAAGCGGCATTGTTGCCGATAGAGCTTTGTCCGCCCGACGAGCTCCCATTCGTGGCAATGGCCGATGCAGATGCCGAAGTTGGCGCAGCCGATGTTGTCGTCGCCACGCGGCTCAGCGTGGAGCGGAGAAGAGCCGTGAGGAGGCTTACCAGGTCGGGCCGCTGCGCCAAAACTCGATCGGGAAAATGACGTGCAATGAGCAGCAAAAGCCGCATGGCATCCATGCGGCAGCCGAGACGCAGACTATTGAGTCCTGCACGGACATGAAAGAAGAGCAGCCGCAGAAAGGGCAAACACCAATGCACTCGAGCTCTGGCTACATTTGTTGTCGCGTTTGCGCCAGGCGCGGGGTTCGTTTCTGCCCCTGATGTCGCGAAAAGAGCCAAGAGAACATGGTGAACTGCAACACGGACGGACTTCTCGTCGTCGTTGACTAGTTCAACAACGCAAGTCATAATGGCTGTAAGCTGTGTTCGCAGCTGAGCGGACGCGCCATGAGCCTCTACAATTTCAAGAATACCGTCGAGGGCGTCTCGGCGCACGCGCGCATTGTGGTGTCGGGCTTTGGACAAAAGCTCCACGACAGTGAGATTCTTGGACGAGACGATGACACCGCCCTTGTCAGCAACAAGGCTCTGCTCCCGGACATTGACGGTCTTGGTCTTGAACGAGGTGTCGGTTGCGTTGAGGCGCTGCGGAGCACGACGTCCTACTTTACGCTTGATTCGCTTAAAGTCGACGGCTTCCGGCTAAATAAATGAAGCAATTGATTGAAGTCGCCATGAGGCAGCGCAGCGTTTCGAAACGAGAGAGAGCTCGTAGATTGTCAGTTCACAGTTCCGCTGCTATCATTTTCCTCTGGTGCTCACAACGAAGTTTGTCTTGTATGACTCAGCTGGTTGGCTGGCTGGGTTGGATTCACTCAATCTGCCTTGGCTAGTCATGCATGCATGCATGCATACATGGGTGGGTGGGTTCCTAAGCTGACTACGTCAACCTTTTCCAAAGCCAAACGAGCAACCCAGCCGAGTGACTCGCATGCGAAGCTTCCTTGGCAAGCCATTCTTGCATCAGACCCGTTTGGAGTCCGCTCGGCCCAGCCACCCAGCCCAGCCACCCAGCCCGCCCAGCCACCCGACACCGTCTTCTAGCAGGGCTGGATGGACCACATCTTGTCTTTTCCAAGCAGTGGCTGACGGCGGTGGACGAACCTGGCGCGAGCGAGGATGCGAGCGAGGGGGGGAGAGAGGCTATTATTGCGCTCGCGCATTTGCTTCCCCGACTTACCTTGCGCTTCTTTGGCTTGGCCTGCACCATCTTGGCACACAAACCCGAACGGCACGCACGCACGCACGGCACGCACGGCACGGCACGGCTTGGTTATTTTGGGCTTTGCCTCTCTCCTCCATCTTGTTTCTCCTGCCGCCAACCAGCCAGTTCTCCTTATTATTCAATGGGGAGAAAAAAGAAAGAAAGAAGAAAAATTAAGAAAAGAAAGGAAGAGAAAAAAAGGTCGAGTGAGGGCGCACGGCCCGAGGGCATCAGAAGGCAAAGAATAACCAGCGAACTTGCATACGTGAGCGCGCCTACGCCATTTGAGACCTACTCAATGTCAGAAAGTGAGAAAGCGCATCGTCAGATACATTATTTATTTAAAACTGGCAAGGACCATCATCATCTGGGTGTACGCCGAGCGAGACTCGTCCCATCCGGCGTCGTCATCATAGATACGCTGGCATCATTACGTGTGCCTTCTCGTCGTATGCACACCAGGTACATAGGCAGAGAGGGAATGAATGGCGAGAATGGGTGTCGCGTGCTTCGTTCGTTGCGATCCGTCGATTGGACCGCTTCAAGTGAGAAAGAACCTTCCAAACATCCAAACTCTGCGATGGTCTAAAAATGACTTCTCCTTTTGGACGACTTTCTGGCCGGTCAATTCATTGCAGCGCTTGGCCGATGCTGGACTCTTTTTTTTTGCAAGACCTGCGCCGGTGATTGGGCAGTAATCATTGTCAAGAAATAAGAAGATTCTTTCTGTGCGCCGCTGCTACAGACAGGCTAGGCTGCCTTCGAATGCAAATCATAAAGGACGAAAGAAAGGAAAAAAGACCAGCGAGCAATATAATTTATTTAATACAAGGTTGTGTGGCTTTTAATTGATGATGCCAGAGGTACGAAAGGACGTGCATGCAAACAAAAGTAAGTGAGACTTAGTCTGCCCAGGCAGTCACGCAGCCAACCAGCCGGTTGCGATGTGCGAATGAATGAATGAGTGATCGACCTCAAGGATCGATCGATCATCAACCAAAGAGAGAAAGAAAGGCCGAATGGGTGAGTGAGTGAGAGAGAGGAATGAATGAATGAATGAATGAATGAATGAATGAATGGAGGGGATGATTTTTTTTGGTCGGATCATCTGACTCTGACTGTCTGACTGACTGACGCACGTAAGAGTTCGAAATCGTCCGACACCTACCTGCTTGCCTCCCTCCATTCAGATTGACAGCTTAGATAGAGTTTCTCTCGACAACTTAAATTGGATTTCACGAGCACCAGAATAAACATGATATCACTTTAGTTAGCTCGATTCACAGACTTTTGTAAAGCGTACAACCCATTTCACGAGCGTGATGGAAAGCATTGATACAATTTTTCTATCAACATTTCCGCGCCTCGCTCACCTACCAGTACCTAACCGAGCGCGGGAATCACAACACAACGACTTCGTGCTTGTCACGAAGTCTAACCGTAAAAGAACCAAGGGAATCGATTTGCCCGTCCGGTCTCTCGCAGGAATCAGCACACGCGTTCGAATATCATTAAGCGCAAATCACAAGATCACAAGTATGAAAGTAACGACAACTGATTCGCACATTGGCAAAAGTGCAGTGAAAGATTCAAGCGCACGCATTCACCACGAATGGTTGAGCACGACTCCCTGGTCGAATGTTGAATCGATTAAGCTGCCGGACTTCCGGGTCCTGACTGCGCACATGAAAGATAGATGTCCAAGCCTCATCATGGCGCAATATAGTCCTGGCCTTTGTCACGTCCTCTATGAGGAAAGAGAGAGAAAATTCCTGGCCTCATATCAGATAAATCAATCACCTATCTTACTTCCTTCCTCCTCACCCGCTTGACAGTCGCATCAGAGACCCCGCTCCTTCTGCGCGACTAGACGGCTGCGTGAGCGCCGGCGGCCCAGCTGCGCACAGGTGACGGGGACGCCCGTCTGCCTGTGCGCGCTGAGTTGGCCGCGCGCAGGCAACGGGGACGCCCGCTTGCCCGCGCGGCCTGAGCCGGCCGGCCGTCGGCGCCGGAGAGAAATTCAATTCGAAGAGACATCCATCAGGAATCTCTGATTTCTCTCTCTTCTACGCAGCAGCCGCTTTCGGGTGCACACGAAAGCGAGCCTCCGCGAGCCTTCGCTACGCCGCTGACGGAGACCGAGGGGCGCGATAGCTCCCGCCTCCCCGTGTGCAAGGACGCGAAGAGTATTGAATACTATTAAGAATCTAAGTTTTTCGGACGTGAACATATCACTCACGTTAGCCCCGCGCCTAGCGTGTACACGCGCGCCGACCCCGACTTGTTCGGGCTTCGCCGGGCGCGACCACTCCAAGATTTTCAAAATGCTTCTCATACCTTTCTCCGCAATTTAAATTTGAAATAAACTTTTATACTGAAATTGATACATCTTTCAACAGTTCTATGTATTATACTCAAAATAGATTATAAATATTGAAAAATTATAATTGTGAGCATCATAATTTCTTTGATTTGTGATTTATTACGCTTTTATCTTGTGAAATTATCATCTAAGATTTTATTTTGTAGGAAAATTTTATAGAGTTTTTCAGAATGAATTTGACAT
Source organism: Schizochytrium sp. CCTCC M209059 (assembly GCA_000818945.1). Lineage (NCBI taxonomy): Eukaryota > Bigyra > Thraustochytrida > Thraustochytriidae > Schizochytrium > Schizochytrium sp. CCTCC M209059. Next base: position 151,184 of record KN805428.1, read on the forward strand.
CCTGGTGAGCAATTTAAATTTTGGCTAGCGGTTGTCAACGATGAAGGTTGCATTGGATGTGTAAGCATACTAAGCGTACTTAGTGTGGAAAAGGCCTAGTTGAGGAACGTTTGTAGGTGTGTACGCAAATAACGTTGGACGGTTGGCGCGCGAACGAACGTCAACCTTGTGAGGGTTTTCTGGAGGCACTTACTTGACTTGGTTGGAAGGATCGATCGCTCGCTTTCTTCCCTTTCTTCAGTTTCTTTATCAGGCAGATATGAAGAAGAAGAAGTGGATCTTTCAATGTTCTCAGATGATCGATCGATCGATTTATTTATTTATTTATTAGTCACTTAATTGATTCTCCGATCATCATCTTAGTCCGCGTCGCGCGACTCACGTTCCCTTGATGTCCTGGTACGAAGCAAGAACCCTTCTCTCCGCTCAGGTGACTAACCGCAAAAAAAAGCAAATAATTCAAAGCATTCATTGAGCTATTCAATAATAAAATTGCACGGCACAAATGAGAGAGAAAGAAGAAGCAAATGACGGACCATCATGTTCTCATTTTTGAAAAAGAGGTTTGTCATGATAGTCGGTCCCCTGCTCTAATCAAATCGCATAGCAGAGCTTTCCTTCTTTATTTCTCTTTTCATCCATCATCCATCCATCCATTCGTTCATCCATCCTTCAGATAGGCCTAGTTGGAGTCATCATCTTCAAGCAGAACAATCAAGCACCCTCCCTCCTCTTCCTTCTTCTCTGCCCAACAACGGTCGATTTGAGACGATGAGTCAGTCCCTTTGACGTTCATTTTGCAAAGGAAAGGAGGATAAAAAGAAAAAGAAAGATACTAGGCCCAGGCCTAGAGAACTTCAGCATCCCATGATCAAAACTGCCTTTTCGATATCTGTTGATCAGGCGGCCAGCCGTCCGGAGCGGCGCGGAAGGCGCCCGCGCGGGCAGCAGCAGCGCAGGGCGTCAAGAGGAGGAGGGAAGGAAGGAAGGAAGGAGTAGGACGAGGGTCGCTGCATCAGCTGAAATCGCGGCGTCGAAGCAGGAGTCTAACGCTAGCTAGCTTGCTAGCGCTCGATTGCCTGATTTGAGAAAGAAACGAACGAAGCCAAGCGCCAAACCATGTCCGGCGACCCGAGAGAGCCTGGCGATGCGGCCCGCGCGAGGGATGATGAGGAGGAAAGCAGCGACAATGGTCAACCAAGCGAGGCGAAACATGGTATAGGCGCTCGAATCATTCACGCAGAAACAACCTCAGCACAAGGCAGACTCGAAGACAATACCAGCCACGCCAACTCCGAAGAAGCGGCAACGCCTTCGGGCTCTCGACGAAAGCGACTCGGAGCTTCGAGTGGCGCATCGGCAGGAAATCATCGCCGTCGTGGCAGCTGGTTTGCAGGCAGCAGTGCAGCCGATGAAAGCGCCGTAGACGCAAGCGAACGTCCGTTCTTTCTTCTCGCCGAGGACGAAGAACGCAACCTTCTCACGGTCGAGGGCGATGGCGTGACTACCATTGTAGAGCGCCGCGCCGAGCTCCTCCGTGGTCTGCTTTGTGGGTGCATTTCGGGCTGTTTTCAAGATCTTCCCTGCTGCATTCTTTGGCGCACGTGTCGAGGGGCGCCTCCCGTCGACAAGGACAACGACAAGGCATTGCAGACCGTGGGGTCGTCTCGTAGCGAAGCGTGGCATACGAATCCAGACTTTAGTGGCTCGTGGGCGACGCGCAAACGCGTATGGCCGCGCGGCTTTGGTCCAGGCTGGGTCATTCGTACCTTCGCGCCCCTTGTTCTGCTCGGCTGGTCGCTCATTCTCTTTAACGGGCTGCGTCATGCCATGGACCTTTTTGGAAATCTCAATGGAGCTGTGTCAGCACCCGCAGGGAGTCGTAGTGCCCTGGCTGAATCTGCTTATTTGTATAACTTCAAGCATGCCGCCCAGGAGGATTTTCTCACAAACACCATGATTCTCATTGAGGCCCGACAGGGCGTCACCGGAGGCAATGCCACGGTATTGACGCCTGAAATCGAACAATTCTCGCGAACAATCCAAAGCGCAGTTACATGCGCCAACGCTGGCGCTGGACGTTGCGAGAACCAGCTCGACATCTTGCGTGCTGTGGTGCGGTATGATGGATACTACATGACTCCACCTGGCTTTGTACGCACCTCGACCGCTCCAGTATTCGTCAATGCTGACGCTTCCGCCATGATCATTTACATTCGGCACAACTTCCTGCACGGTCTATCTTCGGATATCTTTCAGTTCTTTGATGAATTTCTCAAAGTAAATGGGCCCAATCCGGCCCGGTACCTTGTCCGATACACCAACGAGCAAAAGCTATTAAAAATCGCTCAAAACGAGGTCGTTTACGATTTTGAGCACGCGGACCTCATTGGCATTCCCTTTGCCTGGGTCATTCTACTCTGGTACTGCGGTTCACCTGCATTTTTAGTGCTCATCAGTCTTCCCATATGCATCCTCTCCTCCTTCTCTCTTAGTGTGCATTGGATGCCGGCAGGGCTCGCTCTGCCAACGTTTGCTCCGTCAATGATTGTTTCCATGGCTGTGGCTCTGAATGTTGACTACGCGCTTTTCATGCTTGTGCGGTACTCCGAAGAGCTGGCGCGGGGCGCTTCGCGCAATTTTGCATTGGACCAGGCCATGAACACCGCTGGCAAGACGATTGGCGTCTCGGGCTCTATCATGCTCGTAAGCAACGGATGTCTCTACTTTGTCAAGGCAGAAACGGTGGCCTCGCTCGGTGTAGCGCTAGCCATCACGAATCTCATCACCATCGCTACCAACGTGACGCTTTTGCCAGCCCTTCTCTGTACGGCAGGGCCGATGCTCGATACAATTCGCACCTGGAGACGGCCGTCCATCTCCGGAGGCGTTTCGGCTGTCATGCAACAACTCAAGCGTCTTGTGTGCTGGAGTTTGTCCCCATGCGCTCGTTGCTTTCGTCGTGTTTTCGGTTCGGGCAAACGCAGCAGCGCTATCAAAATTCTACGACATCAACAGGGGGGGGACGGCGCCAATGAACTCCGCATCGCGGGCGACGGTGAGGACAGCGACGAACGCACAGACGACGATGATGAAGCCGGTGTCACAGCGGGTGACGATCGCAGCAGCTACGGCGCCTCTCGCGTGCTGGACCAGTACTTTGCCTCGGACGACTTGATGGGCAGTGATGGTGCGCAAAGCAGAGCTCAATATTACGCTGCAGCGGGCGAGGACGAGGCCGGCATCGCTAATGCGGCGGACAGGAGCGACCCGTCGCAGCCGCTACTGCACGAAGGCGTTGAAGATCAAGGTGCCATATCAGAATCCCACGGCTTTGTTTCCGCGGCGGGTCTAAGCGGAGCTCCTTCGACCGGAAGCTTCGGCGCCTTGGTGGACGGAAGCAGCACGGTGACGAGCCTGGCGAGCGGCGTCGGTGGTGAGCTTCGCATAAGCGTGGTCAATGATCCCGTCCTGGGAGCCTTGGGGCCGCCAATCTCCGCGACGCGAACGAGCGAGCGCGATCGACGTCGGCGCGCACATGCTGAATCGAGCCGGATTCTCTCTGCGCAGTCGCGTGTGTGGGCCGCCATCGCCAAGCTCTGCCTTGCTTACCCGCGGGTCCTCATCGTTTTCATTCTCGCGTTGAGCGCTCCGGTCTGCTGGCAGATTGGGCGCTTTTCCTGGACCGACAGCCAGGCTAATCTTGTTCCCCGACATAATGCGTACGTGGAAACCGTCGGCGCAATCCTTGACGCTGGCTTCGCAGCAGGCTATCTTTCCGACTATAAAGCCATCGTTGCAAGTCCTGTAAGCGACACGTCAAAGCAGCCCCTGACACCGGATCTTTGCTTTGATGACAACGTGGGCCTGGAGCAGCTACTCAAGGTTGCATCTCGATACGTCCCCGGAGCCCCTGTGGCCCCGCCTGGTCTTGATTGTGCCTTTGTGGCTGCGCAACTGCCTGGGTGCGAGATTCCCTCTGACGTGCTCAAGCGAATGCCCGTCGCCAAGGGCATCCTTCGCAATCTGTGCGCTCAATCGTGCTCCCATGCGTGCCGCAATGAGCTCTTTGTGTCAAAGCGTTTCTGGGGAAGGCTTGTGAACGCATCCGAGACCTTGTTGAGTATAACTTTGCAGTATGACACCATGAATAGCAGATTAGCAGGAGACAGTGCGCGCCGGATAAAGTCCATCATCGAGAGCCCGGCCTTGTATTTGGGGCGACGGTATACCTGGGAGGACGCGGGCGCCATTTTGAGTGGGGACCTGAGTGTTGCCAGCTCGCAGCGTCTGCGCGAGGCAAATCTCGACGACATTGATCTCATGTGGCGAGACAAGTTCCACACGATGATTGCCCTTAATGGAACAACGACTGCGACACAGGCCCTTATTCGCGTTCACCCTCCTTTTCAGCCGTACAATGAAGCCGCGCACCCCTGGATCAACCACATGCACGACGCCATGAGCGCCGCAGGCTTCAACGACAAGGAGGAGGATTTTCGCTTCTTCTTTGGAGGGGCTGCGGTTCGGCTATTCGACCAGGTTGACCAAGTGTACACGGACACGCCGCCTGTCATGCTGACGGCAGTCATTCTCACGGTGCTGGGTACGAGCGTTGCCGTCTTTCAGTCACTTCTTCTCGGTCCACGTCTGCTTCTCACTATTGCTCTTACGCTGGGCCTTGTCTTTGGCTTTATCGTGCTTATTTTCGAAGACCTCAAAGCCAGCCCTGAGGCCGCGGGCCTCTACTGGATCGTGCCAATTCTCGGGGTGCCCATCATGGTGGGCTGCACCCTTGATTATGACTCTTTTGTTGTGGCACGCATCTTTGAGATGCGTCTCGCCTCTCTCTCCACTGAGGCTGCTGTCTTTGCGGGACTGCAGGAAACTGGTCACGTGATTACGATTGCCGGCATCATCATGACCGTTGCATTCGGATCAATGTGTCTGTCTGCCATTCCTGTTGTCCAACAGATTGGAGCCTTGCTCGTGGCGTGCTGCTTGCTAGACACTTTTATTGTGCGCAGCTTGTTGGTCCCTTCGCTCATGCTCGTCGCTGTTGAACTGAATTGGTTTCCGAAGAAGATGCCCGAAGTCAGCGTCACAATGGACATGCTCAGGACAGCTGCTGCATCGATGCGCCGCCGTCGCCGCCGTCAAGAAAATCGAGTTTCAACACGGGACTAGCGTGGCCAACACTTCTTGCTATGTAATAGCATCGATTAGCTTTACCGTAAAAACATATTCACTGGCCATGCGACAACGTGCGCACGGTTGCGACAGGGAGAGGGCAATTTTTCTTTTCTATTTCTTATGTGTTTCGCTTTTCAACCTGCCACTCTCAATAGCAATAAACACTCGTGGTCTACGCGTGCAGTTCTTTGTTTCGTCTTTTTTTGTATGAGTTTTGCTATGCACTGCACTGCAGTGCATTGCAGTGCATTGCAGTGCGTGTGGAAGAAAAAGTATATCACCTCTGGCTCGTGCTTGGCAAGGCGATGTTGTCCGAACGAAAAATGCGAGCCTGTCTGCCAGCCAGCCAGCCTATATACTTCTGTCGCTCGCCAATGGCTCCGCGACACAGTCACGATGCTTTGGCAAAGAGAGTCTTGACCCAGGCAGCCTTGGCTCCGTACGAAGTCCGAAAGTCAGATCGCCGCGAGATGCATTCATATAAGAGACGGGGCCGAACCAGCGAAAGACCACCCTCGCGGTCAGAGATAAGTTCGTGCAAATTGGAAGGCTGTACAATAAAAAGCTGCGAGATGAGACGGAGTTCATCCCAGGTTTCCACTACGTCCGGGATCTCGCTGCAAAATGGATTGTTGGTGAAAACTTTGCCAAGTGTGCCAATGTCCTGTACAAGTGTGAAAGACCCATTTACAGACACCTTTGCTCTGCGCAATGTGCCGAGTAAAACATCTCGGCCCAAATACGAAAGCCTCACGAGACCAATGCGACGTGCTTCTAGGTTGGACAAACGTGAGATCCGGTCAACATAGACCCCGAGTACTTCAACGCATGCCAGACACCACCGTGTCGTGCGATCGAAGCGGACCTCTGCGCCTTCTTTTGGCGCATAGTCGGTCTTTTCCCAGAGTGTTAGCGCACAAGCCTGAGCCTGCACGCATGCATGATTGAGAAGTGCGTCAAGACCATCGGCGAGAATTGACTCGCACAGGCTAAGCCTATTATTGAGGAAGGCTTGGCAGACACTGACAGCGTTCGGCGATTTTGACAGCGACGGGTACACTACATCGCGCCAATACAACAAAATTTGTTCGAGCATTTCCTCTGCGCTTTGACTCGTTACGAGATAGAGGTCAAGCGCTCGAAGAGGAGGCTCAAGGCTTGGTTCCTCGTCTGTTTCGGACGCTTGCGCCACTGAACGGCGGCGTTTCGGTTTCTGAGAAACTGCAGCAATGGTGGACTTGATGCTTGCATTTGCGGTGGCTAGCGCGGGCAAAACTTGTAAACGGTGCACGACGCGCGAGGCTCCAACGACGTAGGCCTGTTCATGGTCATCGAAGAGGTCCATCTCCTCTGCGAGAGCCTTGAGCATGGACGAGCCGTCTGCCTCTCGAAAAGTTGCTGGGGAAGCAATGGTCGAGTGAACGGTCTGAAGTAATGGAATGAGCGTGGCTTCAAAGAAGCGCTCGCAGAGACTCTGGAAGAGGCGCTGGGCTGCCTCGTAAAATTCTCGATTATCATTTGCGACCGCCAAGACAACACTTTCGACAGCGAGCCGCGCGCCGGCAGAGCCCTGTTGCTCCTGCTGTTGTCCATGCTGCGCCGGAGACAGCGGCGAAGACCAGGATGAGCCGCTCTCGTCACCGTCCTCGTGCCGCGGACCCAGGAGGTCTACGCAGCGCTTATGGGCTTCGTACGCCCACCGAATCGCTTGGCCCGGGACACCGCGGAGTTCGGTGAGAACACCTTCGAAAGACTCTTCGCGCAGGGGAGGAGGGATTCCGGCAATGATGTCCTCGATGTCTCCAAGTCGCCAGCTGCGACCGTCATCTGTGGCTTTTGCCAACGCCGCCACATCGACCTCCAGAAGATCCTCTTGCCAATTCTCTTGAACATCAAGAGTGTCTACGACGATGGAAGCCTCGTCGAAGTCCTTGTCAAGCGAACGCACGTGTCGAAAGAGTCGGCGAAGAGCCGATGTGGCGTCCTCCTCATACATGGCGCGCAGTGCCGCCTCGTCCGTTTCGCCAAATTCGGCTTGCCCGCTAGCGCCCGAAGAAGAAGCGGCCCTGGTCGAGCTCGAAACTTGCGCTCCTTGGATCGGCTGCGGAGGGGCGCGCTGAGGCCGCGACACACCGGGTGGAGGTTCAAGGTCGGGAATGACAACGCGGACAAAGTCGAAGGGCATAATCGCGAAGAGGCGTTTCGAAATCCGCTGCGAGAAGAGTTTCTCCTCGCGGTCTGCGTACTGGGCCGTAAAAGGCTCAAAGACAACGCTGACCTGCTTGTGAATGATTTCGACGTCGAATTTGAGTTTTTGCTGAAGCGAGGCGTCTGAAATGAAAGACGCCGCGTTTTCATTCGAGTGTCGCCTGCTATCGTGGGCGGCAGCGTCATGCGTAGGGTTGCCGGATTGCGCAAGCGCTTGCTGTTGCTGCTGTTGCCGCTGCTGCTGGCGTTGTTGTTGCTGCTGCTGCTGTGAGGCGCGAAGGCCACGAACGAGCTCTTGCACCAAGATTTCAGTCTCCTTGTGCGCAGTAAAGAGTATTTGGAGAAATTCGTTGTGCGCAAGCTCCCCGCCTCTGTGCTTGGGAAAGAGAAAGTCTTGAAGCGTAGGCTGCAGCCCAAAGACCGAGTCATTAAAGAGACGCGTGACGAGGAGAGCAAAAATCTCGTGCATGTGCCGCGGAAAAACCTTGGCAACGGCAACATGCGTAGTACGTACGACGCTGCGAATTTGAGTGAAAAGGTGGGCAAGATTGTCCCGAAGCGCACTGTTACGAAAGCCAATTGAGCGTTCTCGTGCCGCGAGCAAGGGGTTGAGACTGTGATAAATGAACCTTTGAAAAAGGTTCTCCGGCCCTTGTTTGTGACGAAAATTCTCGAGGATGGCGTCGGCGCACTTGCGCATCTTGAGCATGTCCCCATCCGTCGCGGCGCGATCAAATTCGTCAAGGAGACCTGTGAGAACCCTGCCGCTCATTTCCGCGACTTGCTTCACGCCGCGCTCGAGACCAGGCACAGTGAGATCGAGTGTGATGTCCTCGAGATCATGAATGTACGGCGCTGCGTCGGTGAGTGTGCGCGGAAAGTCGGTAAAGAGCGGCGAGGTGATTTGAGGTTCGTGGGCAAATTCAGCAAAATACATGAGTAGCTGTTGGGCGTGCGCGGCGCGACTCTTGACCCTGTCAAGGTGCTCGAGACGAGAGCCGATGCCTATTGCAGATTCAGATGCGCGACCAAATTTGCGTTCGAGCGTGCGAAATTGGCGCGCTACTTTTTCTTGAACTCGCGTCTGCTCTTGCGCGATGTTGCGGAGCTCCTTGGAGAGAGCCTCGTTTTCGACGCGGGATCGTTCGATTCGCTTACCGACTGCATTGTCCATCTGCTCTACCTTGCGGATGGACTCGTCAAGGTCAACTTGGAGACCGTCAAGATTGTCAAGAAGAAAGTCGAGTTCGTCCACTTCAAGATTTTGGGAACAGATGCCATCGACAAAGCTAAGAGCATCAAAGTCTGGAACCACAAAGGTCGTGAGACCAAACGTATCGGGGGCGTCAGACCGAAGCTCGTCTCCAGACGCTTGGCCTGGTATGGCAGTCCTCCTATGGATTCCTCGTTGCGTCGCACGCTGGCGATTCAGTTTGCCATTGTCATCATCGTCGTCATCGTCCTCCTCCTCCTCCTCATCGTCATCGTCCTCCTCCTCATCGTCGTCGTCTTCATCTTCGTCATCATCGTCATCATCGTCATCATCGTCTTCATCGTCGTCGTCCTCGTCGTCCTCGTCTTCGGCGTCGTCCTCGTTGTCGTCGTTCTCGCGGTTGTTGTCGATGTTGATGTCGTCTTCGTGGTCGTCAACCTCAACTTCTTTGTCACTAGCCTTGGGGGGTCTGCCTTCCTCTTCCTTGCCAGGCGGGCGGTGCCCTGCCAGAGGAGCGCGGGCCCCGTTGCGAGCCTGCTGTCTGAGTGCGGCGTCCGCCATGGCCGCCACGTGGTGGAGAGAGAATTAATTGCGCGCAGCTGCAAGTTGTTTGTCGCGTCGTATCTTTAGATGGTCAGTCTCAGGTCCTGAAACACCAACAACCAACTGCAGCAGCTTGATCGCCACCAAGTTGTACCTTGAGAATCCAGTGCCAGAGACAGAGAGAGGCGGATCCAACTCGCTTCGTCCCTGCACGAGGAGGCAAGTATGTTGTTTGAGGCAACGAAAGCGATGCAACAACATAAATTCGCAGATTCCTTGGAGCATCAACGAATGTCACGTAAAGGAACAGCTACGAGAATGCTTTCTTGACTTTTTGACGAAAATATCGTCCGGGGGATTCTCGATTGACTACAGGGAACAGCAGAAGGAGATGGAGGAAAGAATTCGAGCTCATCTATGACAGGAGTGACGATGAACGACAGCCTTGAGAATCTTTTAACGTTGGCCATGTCATTAGAATGCGAGAGAACAGCCAGCTGTAACACTCTTCTTTCTTTTATTTTACGTCTTTGCGCACGTATGTCAGGCCACTCAAGAATCGTGCTTGACTTCCATTTTGAAAAAAAAACATCGTGGGTCAACTTTTTTCTCACGAAAGAATGTCGACGCAAGTCTTTGCATGCATGATCTTGGCAAACTTTTCGATGAAACTTCGCTGAGCTCACAAAATTTTGCTCGAAAGGGTATTGCGAAGCGAACTCATCATATCAAAGAACGATGCTGTCACTACACCACGTTGTGGGAGCTGCGATCGCTGTTACTTTTTATATCTGCTGTGGCGTCAAGACATCATCTCGCGGCATTGCGTGTTCCAAGCTTAGAGTGTATTCGCGAAGCGCGCGATTATTTATCAATCTATATTCAAAACCGTGCCACATAACAAAGTGATCATAGTGTTGGGGTATAGCCTGCTTGTGAAGCGGGAAAACGAACGTGCTGTTCAAAGCTTGATCGTTAAAGCCTCCAAAGCAGCTTGAACGTTGCGTTGTCACAAGCAAAGCAAAGCGACGCAAAGCAAAGCGAGGCAATGCAACGCAACGCAACACAAATCGGCACTTGCTTTTGCATACTAACCGTGCGCCATGTCTTCCACCCATCGAAGACCAGCTTCTCTTTTCGCACACGCTACTACTACTACTACTAGGCCCTACTACTACTACTACTACTACTACTACTAGTCGTGTACGCAAAGTCTTCAGCCGTGGCGCCTCGACAGTTCAAGTTGGTCGCATGAGCGTTCGCCCACTTGTTTGACAGGCTCCAGGTTCGCAGGCAGAGAAGGTGTTGCAGCGCGCCCCGGGGACGTGTGCTCTATCTATCGCCTCCTTCGGTGTCGCCCTCTCTCGATGACGTGGTCCGAGCCCCAGCTAGCCCCGCTCGCACTTTTTTGGTGTGGCCATGGCCATGGTGGCTGTCTGTCAGTGTGTCTCGCGGCACCGTTTCGCTCCTCTTCTGCAGCGCCGTGCTATGCCTTGCCTTGCCTTGCCTTGCCCTGCCGTGCCCTGGCGCGGCCGCCTAGCGAGCGCCTGCGAGCATGAGCACTCCGGGTCGCCTCACTCACAGTCAGCCAAGCCAGTCTCTCTGTGCCTGCCTCTCCGTGCCTGCCTGCCTGCCTGCCTTCACAGGCTGCGCGCTGCACTGCACGCATGGTCACGTGCGGGCGATCGAAAGTCCCGGCTCGCCGCGGCAAGTAGGCCAAAACGTCTCCCCCAAGTCGCGAAAGGCAAGGAGCGCGCAGCAGCAAACAGCAAACAGCCACGATCGCCTTCCTCGAGCGGGAAGGCCGCGGGGAGGCGCGACTCGGCGCGGCGCGGCGCGGCGGGGCAGGGCCCGCAGAGCCCGAGGCCGAGGCCCGCCCTCGCGAGGAGAAGGGAGGGAGGACCCGTCGAGGACGCCAGGTCCGCGCGAGGCGAACGAGGCGAGAGGGAGCATGGCGGGAAGGACGCTTCGCGTGTGTGCTCTCGCGGCCGCAGCCGTCCTCGCGGCGCAGCAGTCAAGGGCAGAGGCGACGACTTCGACGGCGGCTGCAAGAGTCTTGGCCTCGTGCGCGGTGAACGCGTCCGAGGCGCCGATAGAAGTCGCGAGCGCGGAGCAGCTGAGTGCACTGTGCTCTGCAGCTTGCGAGCTGCAGCTCGACGACGAGCAAGAGGCGGGGGAGGCAGACGAGGCAGGCGGGGAGGACCAAGACACAAACCGAGAGGACAATGTTCCCCTGGCGTTTGGCCTGGTGATCGCCGCAGGATCGTCCACTTCGGTCGGGGCTGCCTTTGTCTTTTGCGATGGGGTGGTGACGCGAGCAAACCGCTTTGTACTCGCTGGGTCCCTTGGTTTCTCTGCTGGCGTCATGCTGTACGTTTCGCTCGTTGAAATTTTTGTAAAGGCCGTGGACGAGTTTGTGGCGTGCGAGTGCCTTTGGGAGCACGAGAACCCGCTGGCGCCTGCGCGTATCATGACGACCATTGTCTTTTTCCTCGGGCTCTTGTTTTTTCTTTGCCTTGACGCAGGCATTCACCACATTCAACATCTCAGTTCTCTCAGGAGCGCCAAGGGTGACAAGGGCGACCATGTAGAAAGCTCGAGCACGTCCACGAGCACGGGCATCGCGCGTCCAACGAACACCTGGCGCAGCGGATCGTCGCCTGGCCGCACTGAGATGGCGAGCAACGACGACGCCAAAGAATGCCCGTCCCCCTCGCCTGCAAGCGGCGGGACCCGAGTAAATGATGACTCGGAACTCGTGGAGCTTGCAATCATGGATGCGGCGCCATCATGCCCCGAGGGCAATCCTGAACAAGCTGACTTGGAGTTGGCCGAACGCCACAAGCAGATGCGGGCCGCAGCGCCTCCAAGCGTTCGCTTCACATCGATGAACGAGGATGACAGCGGAGATGTCTCCATTGAGCAAGCAGCCCGCATTGGACTTGAGCGTTTCGGGGCATCCGATGAGGTCATGATTGAAAATAATGCCGTGTCCGATTGTGAGCATAGTACGCAGCAAGCAACGGAAGAGAATGCGCCAAAGCGAAATGCGGAGAGTCTTCGGCGGCGACGACGCGAGCTTGAAGAACTTGCCCGTGAGCATTGCAGCCACGGCCACGGGCATGGACAGAATCGTGGGCATGAACATGGGGATCATGCCGTAGCTCACGATGAGCACGACGAGGAAAAATTGCGAAGCATGGGACTAATGACGGCAATTGCAATTGGACTGCACAACTTTCCCGAGGGCCTTGCAACCTTTGTGGCTACTTTGGCAGACCCAACAGTCGGTGTGGGCCTAGCTGTTGCAATTGCTGTTCATAACATTCCCGAAGGTCTCTGCGTGAGCATTCCCATTTATTACTCAACAGGAAATCGCGTGCGCGGCTTTCTTCTCGCAACGATTTCTGGATTTGCAGAGATTGTCGGAGCCTTTTTGGGCTGGGTAGCTTTGGCGAGCACTTTTTCAAGCGAGGCTTATGCGTCTCTTTTTGCGCTCGTGTCGGGCATGATGGTCGCCATCGTCATGAAGGAGCTCATCCCAACTGCGCACCGCTACGATCCGCAGGATCGAATCACGACCGTGACCATTTTTATGGGCATGGCCATTATGGCAGTATCTCTCTGCCTGTTTTTGCTCTGAGCGCACGGTGTGCATTGGCTACCTTTTCTTAATCTCTTTTCACAGGTAGGTAAACACGCGCGCGCTGCGGCCGTTCCCATCAAAACATAGTTTCGAAAAGTTAGACATTTTGGCGCTCGATCTGAATGACCCAACCAACGCACAGTCAATCGAGATTTTGCGGTGTTGAATTTTGCATTTCACGAGCGAAAATGCCTTGATCGAATGCAAAAGTGAACGTAGCCATCGGTTTCATCTTGCAATTACATTTAGAAAAAGGGATGGATGACCTAATCGCACGGGTTAGCTCACGTGGGTAGCTGCAGCTCGTTTAGTAAGTCAGTGTGGCATCCAAATCTACAAAATACGAGCCGTCAGTGGCCCCCGCCAATTGGCATTAAAGTCTTCGCTCTGGTTGTCCATTCTGCGCGTGCGCAATCCAAGCATGGTCCGCGTGAAAAGAAAGAAAGCTTCAGAGATCAGCCAGCCAAAGTAAGATAGGCGGCTTCTATGGCAAGATAGGCCTTGTATGTCTGTCTGGTGGTGTGGCTGGGAAGGATTGCATCCGTCACCTCTGCGGGTTTATTTTTATATATAAAGCGGGCTTTAATTCGCGCAGAACTGCAGAGGGAGTAGAGGGCCCGCACTATATTACCCTTCGGAATCCCCCCCCGTCGCGGACCGGGGGCGGTCAGTTTCTTTCCCTTGGGGACCACTGTAATATTTCGCGACTCAGGGTTCGCAGTGCTGTTCACTGTGCGTGGACCTCTGGTCTTTTCGCAGAACCCTCCGCCGAGGAGGAGACCGTCTCCACAGCGGAAGGGCGCTGTGGCCTGCTCTGGGTGCGATGCGGCGCCAGAGGGAGGGGGGCAGAGGACGCGGCCACGTGGCGATACGTCCCCCGGCGCACTGACACCGATGGATGGACCGATCGATCTGATCTGGCTGTCCCGACCGCCAGCATGGCAGCTTGCACGCGAAGCACGAGTCGCTGGCCTGGCCTGGTCTGGCCTGGCCTGGCCTGGCGTGGCCTGGCCTTGCGTGGGCGGCCTGGCTGGATCGAGGAGAGAGAGGATCGCGATTCTGGGCAGAATGATTGAGGATCGATCGATTGATCGATCAGCGCCTCGTTGGCGCGGTGTAACGGCGCAGAAAACGTGCAGCGTGACCTCAGCAGCCGCGCTTCCTGGCGATGGTCGACTTTGTAGCCGGGATGCGCTCACTTGCGCCTGGCGCGCGGAGGGGCACACTGGGCACGTTGCGGCGGGCGAGGAAACTTCGAATGCGTAGAACAAAGAAAATCATTGGCAAGAATACAACTCACCTCTTTATCGACTCGGGTTGTCAGCCAAAAGCAGGGAGGGGAAAACTCGACGAGCCGCAAGGAGGCAAGGCAAGGCAAGGCAAGGTGAGGCAATGGAAAACAAAACAGAAGAAAAGAAAAAAAGAAAAGAAAAGAAGAAACAGCTGGCAGCATTAAAAGGGGAGAGAAAGAAGAAAATCGGAAAAAGCGGAAGCGAGTTGGACGTGAGGGAGGGCGGCGCGGAGATAGGCCGATGGTCAGTCAGTCAGATAGATAGACAGATAGACAGGCAGCGACCACGAGCGACTCTCAGTCTGTCTGTCTGTCAGTCAGTCAGACTCACAGCGACACAGCGAAGGCTGGCGCTTCTACAGTGCAAGCGGAGTCCGAGTCACAAAGGCGGAATAGACAGTGTGGACAGACGGGTAAAGGCGGCCGGTATCATAAGGCTAAGCACTGCTAGCGGCCAACTAGGCATTTAGGCAGGCAGGCAGGCGGAGAAAGAAAGAAAGAAAAAAAGGAAAAAAGAAAGAAAGAAAGAAAAAAAGAAGCAGACAGGCAGGTATTACCAGTAATAGTAGCAGGCAGACAGACAGAGAGACAGAGAGACAGACAGAGACGGCGAGCGAGAAGCAAAAGCTAGCAGCGAAGCAGCAACGCGCTCAGACTCGGGACCCGGAAGAGCACGCACGCACGCACGCACGCACGCACGCGCACGCACGCACGCACGCACGTACGCACGCCGCCGCCGCCGCCGCCGCCGCCAGCCCGCTCGCGCGCAGGTCCGCCGCAGCGCGCAAGGCAGCCGCGCGGCCAAACCTCGCGCCCTCGCCCGCGTCAGCGACCGCGCTCCTTCTTCTTCTTTCTTTCCCTCTTTTTCTTTTCTTTCTTTTTCTCCGTCTCAGACAAGCAGAGTCTCTCCGCGCGAGCCGGTGCTCGTTTGCTTGTGCCACGGCAGCGCGCTCTGTACCCCGCGGAGACCAACCGCAGCCGGACGTCCCGGCGCACGCCAGCCTTCGAGCGACCGCTCCCGCGCCGCCTCCGCCTGCCCGCGTGCCTCGAGCGTGCGACAAACCAGGCGGCTCGTCAGCGTCCCTGACCAGGAACGCGAACTCTCTGTTCCTTTCCCTTCCCTCTCCTTTTCGCTTTCTTCGCTCGCCCCGCGTCATTTGTAGCGCGAGCCGACAGGCAAGCTAGCTAGGGACGATGGCACTCAGCCGCAGCGCAGCCAATGCGAACTTTGACATCCAAATCAAGCTCCTCATGATCGGCGACAGTGGCGTCGGTAAGACCTGCCTTTTGCTTCGGTACGCCAACGACTCCTTCAGCCCCACCTTCATCACCACCATCGGTATCGGTAAGTCCCCATCACCTTCAGATCGCGCTTCCTCGCTCGCTCGCTCGCTCGCTCGCTCGCAGTCCTTTTCTTTCTTGTTTGCTCCCCTTTTCTCGTCTCTCGGATTGTCTGCCTTTCTGCCTGCAGTCTTGCCTTTCTGCAGTCTTGCCTGCAATCTTGCCTCTTTCTCTTTGGCTCTCCGTGCGCCGCATGGACGGATTGGAAGAAAAGGCAAGAGGAAAGGAAAGGAAAAAGCAAACCCACCAGAAAGGAGAGGACCTCGCGGATCAATTCTGCGCACGAATCATGAAGGATTTCGTCTAACGTGCTCTCTGTTTCTTTCTCTCTCATTCACTCCGATTTCGTCTCACAGATTTCAAGATCAAGACGATTGTGCTTGACGACAAGACAATCAAGCTTCAGATTTGGGTACGTTGTATTAGTTTATTTATTTTAGACAAGGGGAATGACGATGAGGATGGGTTATTGCAGCATCCGTCAACGTCGCCGCTATCGACGCAATCGTCGTCAATGACGGGGATCCATCCTATCCGACGCTTAACAAAAGCAGTCTCCTCCTGAAAGAGCGTCCACAAGAGACTATGAACCCCAACAAACTGTCTTTTTGACTGATCGACTGACTGACTGACTGACTGACTGACTGACGTATGCATGATATTTGTCCCGTTGCGGCTCGGTTCAACTCACTCACAATTATAATGAAACCCACAGGATACGGCTGGTCAGGAGCGCTTCCGCACCATCACGACGTCGTACTTCCGCGGAGCCCAGGGCATTCTGCTCGTCTACGATGTGACGGACAGAGGTTCCTTCGACAACATCGCGAACTGGATGGGCCAAATCTCAAATCACGCGGAGAGCAATATTAGCAAGGTGCTCATTGGCAACAAAGCTGACGTTGATCCATCGGAGCGCGTGGTCAGCACGGAGGAAGGCCGCAAGCTGGCGCAAGAGTTTGGCATTGATAACTTTTTCGAGGCCAGTGCCAAGCAGGACATCAACGTCAAGCAGGCCTTCGAGGCTGTCGCCAAGCACGTCAAGGACCGTCTCCTGCAGGACGGCTCGAACAACAGGCCGCAGCGCCCTAACACGAACCAGAATCGTGGTATCGAGCTTCACGACGGCAAGTCGAGCGGCGGCGGCTGCGCCTGTGGCAAGTAATTGCGTTTCAGGGTTTCCCGGCAGGGTCTTGCTTGACCCGTCCTCTGTTGCGCGTCAACGTTTACGCTGGCTCGCTCGTTTCCGCAAGCCGAATCCTGTAGGTCCGCCGTTTCTTACCTGTCTTTGAGCCTTGGCCCATCGTCTGGAACGAAGCTGCCGATGAGGTCCTCTGTACCCGAGGCTTCTTCTCCTTGCGCCTTCCTGCTCCCCCCCCCAACTCTTCCCCGTTGATAGGAGCGGCCAAGTCGGTTCTCAGATTTTCCAGATCGCTTTGGCCTGGCCGTTTCTCTTTCCATCGCCGAAGCACTCTCTTACATTCCACTTTCGCTCACCGTTGGTACACGCGTTGACCGCCGGTGTCCGCAGCGGCGGCTCACTCATCATGCTTCCAAGAACTAAACACGTGCTGCCATCGATGTTGACGACATCGTTCTTTTTTTCCTCAACCTCTTAGCCAGCCTGTGCGTCCCTTTCATACTCGTTCCGAAAAGCCAAAGTTTGCTGTCATCGCCGCCGCCGCCGCCGCCGCCGCCGCCGCCGCCGCCGCCGCCGCCGTGGTCATCGCAAGTGTCAACGACTCATAAGAATTCATAATAAAAAACGAATCAAGACAAGAAGCTTTGTAATGTGCACATTCGTTTGCTACCTTAACTCACTCACTCACAGTCACTCCGGATTCTCAAACATCTTGGTCAGGGTTTTTAACTAGTCTTCGCTATCGAACGAGCGGGCGAGTGAGCGCGCCAGCTGGTCTGCTTTAATCGTTCAAGAAGTAAAGTATCCCGCAAACATCGTCGCCGATGCGAAAGGGAATCCGATTGCTAGGGCCATTGCCATCGCCACAATCGTCATGGTCATCGCAAGCAGCTGCCCAGATAATCACCGAAAAAAAAAAAAGAAATTGATACCATCCTCCAAGCAAGACAAGAGACAATACAATGTGCATGTGCAATTTTTCCTTTGTTTTGTTTTTTTGGCCTTTCTGAATGGCAGCTCTCGCTTCAAAAAGCCAGCCAGCCAGCCAACAGAAAGAATTTCCCGTAATTATGGATGCGCAGGTCAATCTGACCCAAAGTTTGGCGTTCGTACTGTTTTTTTTTTTTTTTCTCGCTCCGACGACTGCGGGTGGGTAGTCAGGCCGCAATGAATGCGGAACAATAGTTATTGATAGATTGAAGACCGGATGGGGCCAGGGCCAGGCGCAACATGCCTTGAGGCAGCGCGTCCGCAACACTGCGTCTCCTCTTTTTCCTTTCCTTTTCCTTTTCCTTGTCTCTTTTTTCTTTCCTTTTTCTCCTTTCCAATCTCTGATGGTGACGATGTAGATGGTATAATGGCAACAGTAGAATTATCGTGACCGTCTCTGCCTTCTGCGCAAGAACAACAAGAACACGACAAGAACCCAAATTTTACTGTGCCAACGCAGCGACAGCCTCGGTCGTAGTCTGTGCCTGCGGCTGCGACTGTGACTGAGACTGCACCAAGTTTACCCCGTCCGATTGAGATTGCTGCGGTGGCTGCTGTGGACCTCCTGAGGGCGACGTCAGCGGCGTGGAAGAAGGCGCAGCCACACCGTTGGACAAAGCCGAAATCACTGGCGCGAACTTGGTGTGCTCGGCCATAGTCCCTTCTGCCTTGACGGCCGCCGGACGGTCCACTTGCATTGAGGTCTGCTGGGACTGCTGCTCGGAGAGCTGTCGAGATTGCTGCTGCGGCTGCTGCGGCTGCGGCTGCGAAAGCATGTGAGACTTGACAACGCAGGGGTCAGACCGCATGCCATTCATCTGTTCATGCACTTGGACTTGCTGCATGTCAGCTTGCACCTTTGCCTGCATGACCGCCTGAGAAACAAGCTGATTGATGATGGCTTGCTGCTGCATATTGACGCGCTCCAAAAGCGTGAAGCGAGATTGAAGGACCTGCAGGGTCGACTCTTGCATCACGAACCGCCGCTTCAGCTGCCGCACCTGAAGCTTTAGGGGCACGTGTGCGTCCTCGTCGCCCATTCTCTCACTGTCAATCAGCTCGGTTTCTGCCTCTGCCTCTGCATCTGCCACGGTATCATCAGGGGTGTGTCCTTGACCGCCACTTCCGAGCTCGAGATGACCTCCACTCTGGTGGTCCTCCTCGTTGTCGGATGCGCCAAATACCGGGATCTTGATGCTCGCAAATCCTGACGCGCCAAGACCAGAGCTCTCTTGAGCCTGGCGCTTGCGTCCCTTGGCGCCATTACCATTGGACGCACCTCCTCGACCGCGTCCGCCTCGAGATCCTCGGGTCGACGATCCCCCGCCGTTACGCGAGGCACGTTCCGAGTCGTCGTCGCCGGCGCCCGCGCCGCTGCCGTCCTCCGCGCCTGAGTAACCACCTGCGGCGGGACCGGAAAAGTTCGCATGCCCGCTCGCAAAGGTGGAGGCAGGACCCGCAGAAACGCCAAGAACTCCGGCGCTCGGCGAGGTCGCCGGGCTGCCACCCGCTGCCGCGGCCGCCGCGGTGGCTGCTGCAGCCGCTGCTGCCGCGGCCGCCGATGGTGGCGCCGATGAGTTCTTGGCCGAGGCTCGGCCGCGCTTCTGGCCCTTACGCGAGCCAGACTGCGTGGAGACCTTGAACGTGGTCCCAAAGGCGATCCAGCGCTCCACGTACTTGTGAAAAGTTTGCGAGTAGAGCCAGTCCTTGAGGGCCTTGACGTAGAACCCGTTGCCGTTGTTGCGAAGTTTGAAGCACATTCTGCTGTGCAGCATGTATTCGAAGCAAGCCACGCGTACGGTCTCGGGCATGCTGCTCACAAAGAGCGCCCGCGCGACGTGGCCGCCGTACTTGAGAACCGCATCGCGGCGCGCTGCCTCCTCGTCCGTGTCGCACAGGCAGTCCAGAAAGTTCTTGACCCCCTTGGCCAGCATGCTGTCTGGACATCTCCCGTGGAAATAATTCTCGTGCTCCGCCAGGTCCTCGAGACTCACCTTTTGCCACGCCACGTGCAGGCCGAATTCCTGCTTGTACATGGCGACAAAGGCCGGGTTCTCCTTTTGGGACGGCATCCTCGCACGTTCCGTTCCGCTCGCTCTCTCGCTCGCCCCTTCACTCTCGCTCGCTCGTCCGCTCGCGCGCGCGAGATCTCGCCTCGGCGCGCGCTCTACGCGAGCGGGATCCTGCCGCCTTGCTCAGCTGCCGGGCCTCGCGGGGCCGGGCCGTCTCGTGCTCGCTCGCTCGCTCGCTCGCTCCGGGGGGGAATCTTCGGGGCCGCCCTGCCTGCCTGCCTGCTTGCTGCCTCTCTCCACCTTCCGCGGGAGGGAGGGAGCTCTGTTCTGCTCTGCTCTGCCCTCCCTGCCTCTGCGCGAACCCGGAGGGCCGGACCGCTCCAACCTCGCCTTCTCCTCTCCTCTCTCCTCCTGCCGCCGCCTGCTGCGAGCGCGAGCCTCCGCGGCCTGCCTGCGCGGGGCTCCTCGCCGCGCGTCCTCCGCGCCTCTCCGCGCGACCCGCTGCCGGCGCCGCTCTCTGCGCGGCCGGCCTCCCTCCCTCTCTCCTGCCTGCCTGCCTGCCTCTGCCTGCGCGCTGCTTGCCGCTGCTTCGCTCTGCTGCTTCCTGCGCCCGGATCGCCGGGACCGCCCGAGGGAG
>KN805428.1:171603-213180 GCA_000818945.1 Schizochytrium sp. CCTCC M209059
GGCCGGACGGCCCATCCGCGCCGCCGCGCAGCAGCAGCAGCAGGCGGGGCTTGTTAGAACCTCCGCGCAGAGCGCCACGGAGCGGAGCAGAGCAGAGTAGAGCAGAGCAGAGCAGAGCACAGAGCAGAGCAGAGCAGAGCAGAGCAGAGCAGAGCAGCAGTTCCTGGTTCTTGCGAGCCCTCTGGATGCTCGCCATATGTCCCACTGGGGCCCGGGCCCCCCCTCATCGAGCTCCCGCCGTCGCGTTTCAGATAGGAGAGTGATAGGATCTCCTAAGCGGGAGCCCGCAACCAAGAAAACTACCTTATGCGAGAACCAGAATTAAGGCGGTACACGGGGGTCCCTCAGTCACAATCGCGGAATCCGCACGAGGGTGTGGTGCTAGTGTAGTGATTAGGAGAGGTCTAGGACTCTGCCGGGCGCGGTCGAGACTACAAGGACGTACGTATACTATACTATACTTCTTATTATTTGTTTATAGAAGCACCTGACTTGCAAGGTCAGCAAACCGGCGCGACCTTTGAGTTGAGAGGAGGAGGCGGGAGGTGCAGGCGGAGGCGAGCGCTCTCAGGCAGGCAGCAACTGGCCAAGACACCGTGGCGCGGCCCGGGAGCCCGTTCGTTGGAGCCAGGGGCCCTCCCGTCCCGCTCGGTGGACAGAGAAATGGATGAAGGGAAGGAGGAGATTGTGACCTAGAATGTAGTGGATTAAAAAGGTCCTGGAAAACAGGATCGACGGCCGGGACGAAATCGTACGAATACTTGATGATGATTCCCATTTGTTTGTGGATCTTCGGGAAGGAAAGAAAGAAGGAAGAAAGAAGGACGGCAGGAAGGAAAAAAGGACAAAGGAATGACGCGCTCCATCGGACGGGCCGATGTGGACATGGCATAAGATTTCTTCTTTCGCCTCGCCCCTGCCGCCGCATCTGCCTGCTGGAGCCGCAAACAAGCAGAGTACGAGAGTCCGAGAGTACGAGAGTCCGAGAGTACGAGAGTGCGGGAACTGTATTTTCTTTTAAAAGTTTCTTCAGACCCAAGATGGTCTATGCTGAGCAATGTGTTCAACGGCTGGAGATGAAGAAGGGGGAAGAGCGACTGGGAGACGAGAGAGTCCATACGCTCGAAAGCAACGGGTGCAAGCACGTCTCGGTTGTTCGTGAACTACAAGCAATGCTGTTGCGGAGTTGATTTTGATTCTTAGGAAGTGACGTCCCGTCGCATGCGTGTCCAGAGATGAGGGATGCCTCGAAAAAGTTATCAATGCCAAACTCTTGCGCCAGCTTGCGGCCTTCCTCCGTGCTGACCACGCGCTCCGATGGATCAACGTCAGCTTTGTTGCCAATGAGCACCTTGCTAATATTGCTCTTCGCGTGATTTGAGATCCTTGAACTCTTGCTTCCTCCGTTCATCATTTTGACCATGACTGTAGAAAACTGGGTGCTTAGCGCTCTAATTTCTAATCATTTGTCCTAAATGGCAGTGGCCTCTATATGTGTGTCCCCTCCTCCCCCAAGAATCGCATCCGACTTCAGTGCTAGAAATAATATTTTGTGCGCAAGCAATAAAGAGTAATATTGTCTCATTACCCAAGAAGAGATGTTTCACAATCATGGGAAAAAAAGGAAAGTTATCACATTACAAAAAGTATCATGGACAGTGCAAGAAGCCAGCCAGACTCGCACTCACTCTTCTCACACAAAAGTTCTTGTGCCCAACTCGGGACCCACTTGCAAAAGACATGCCTCGAATCGACTTATCAAAACAATCACTTTTGCAGACGCTGCTGCGCCTTCTCGAGCTGCAAAGCTTCGATCTCCTCGCGCTTCCGGCTCCGCTTCTTCTGTTTGCTCTTCTCCTCGAGCTGCAGCTGCACCTTACCCTTTTCGGCCAATTCCTTGATACGCAAGAGCTGACCATCGTTCTTGACAGCCTTGGCTGCCGCAAGACGCTCAATGTTAGCATGCAGGAGCTTGGTAGCCTTGGGATCACGGTGCTGGGTCTTCTTGCGCTTCACCGGCGCTGTACAATTAGAGAAAATATCGCGGAAATGGTTGCCAGCGTTAGTCGGATTGATTCCTTTCCATCGATCTCCCATTGCCCCATTTCATCGTCACCGTCATCGTCATCATCATCATCATCATCATCATCACCATTGACAGCAGCAGCAGCAGCAGCAGCAGCAGCAGCAGCAGCTGCCGCGAAAGTGATGCTCATCGCGCGCAAGTCGTCGAACAATCAACTAAAGCACGCGACGGATAAGCGGATCGCATAGCGAATAATCACGTACCATTTTTGCGCTTTGTAATCTGTGCCTTGATCGCCTGTCGGGTTGCCTTCTTGCGAGCAGGGGCCGAGGCCTTCGACCGAAGGGATCCCTGGGCCATGGTTGGTCGCTCGGTGCAAGAAGGCCTTCACTCCCTCGCGCTACCCCGCGCGAAGCGGAAAGAGACGTCCGCGACTTTTTGTTCCGACCCAGATCAGGGCCAGCCTCGCGCGCGCGCGCACGTTCAATCTGCACTCCGCAAAGCGATACTGATGCTTGTGCGAGCACGCGCGCCCCGCCCAACCCCGAGTGCCCTCGGTGTCCGTCTCTGCACGCCACCGATGACCCCTTCCAAGCCGCGGTGTGCGAAACGCAAGTTGCCGCAACGGCTCGCTCTTTAGTATGGCCTTGAAAAGAGTTAAGAATCGCGACGTCGTGCTGGCGACACACACATGGCGAATCGTAGTGAACGGGCGATCGATTGAGCGATTGAGCAAGTGTCTGTGCAGGCGCCTCTGTTTCGCTCTTAAACTTTCGAGTCTTTTGTGTTTCCTTTTCTGCGCTGCTAAAACGCATCAAGTGCTCGTGTTCGTGCTGCTGCAGCTAAAGGCAAATTACCTGGACGGCTCGTTGGCGTGTGGCATTAGCATTGGCATTACAACGCGCTATGGACGGTCCGCTTGACCCGCTCGCTACAGCGCGAACTGGAGGGCTTAGCTCACGAGTACAGCTTGATGAGGACAATGGACCCGGCGTCCTCGGTGAGGTCTTCATTGCGGACGGCGAAGAACGGCGAACGGCCGCTTCTGTGCGAGGCATGAAAATTGTGCAAGTGTACTGCAGTCGCAAAAACCTCAATGTCGCTCTCGATGACCAAGGTGTGGCGCACGACCTCAATTCTGGACAAGTCTTGAGCGATGTCAGTCTCGCATCGCTGGCTCTTGGAAATGATTTTGCAGCTGGCATCGGCCTCGAAGACGAGCGATTATACACATGGGGAAATGGCGACCAAGGCCACCTTGGCCTTGGTCACACACGCGGGTCGGCTTTGCCTGAAGCGGTCGCTAGTATGGAGCCGCATAGCATTACCCAGGTGGCATGCGGACAAGGCCATAGTCTTGCCCTTTCTTCCACGGGGGCAGTCTACTCTTGGGGTCGTGGTCTCGAGGGCCAAATTGGTCAAGGCCTTGCAAATGAAGTCAATCTCAAAGCACAGCCTCACCTCGCATTCCGTCTTGTCCCCAAAATGGTTCAAGGTCTTCATCGTGTCCGCATCGTAGCCATCGCCTGCGGTGCTCACTTTTCCGCCGCGCTTGATAGCTCAGGAGCAGTGTGGACATGGGGCCAGGGGCTCTGTGGCCAGCTCGGCACTGGTCGCTGCACCGCGCGAACAATTCCACGCCGTGTGATTGGTCCATCCACGCGAGAGGAGACAGCACGGTCCTCTGCACAAGCTTCGAGTTTACAAGACGGCACAGCCAAAAACGGCCGCGTAAAGGCCGCAAACGAAACCCTAGAGGACTACCTTGACGTACTCCCTGCATCTGCTCGAGACGCTCTCTGCGGGAAGCAAACCGACACCATCAGCAATGAGGGTGACGAACGCATCGAACCCGCTCATCAGGATCGAATGGAATCGAAGCAGCTTGGTGAAGATGATGATGATGTCACTGTCCACCCCGAAGCAACGGAGGCCTCTTGCAGGGAGGTCCAACCAGTCGAATCGACCAAAGACTCTTGTCAAGCTGGCGCAGCGTCACAAGAGGGCAGCTCGAGCCCTGTGGCGCAGCTTAACTTTTCCACACTTTCCACGAGCAAGGCCAGCGAGGAGCCGTGCAAGAATCAGCAAGGTACAGACGTCTTTGTCGGCATCGCGTGTGGTGACGCCCATGTTCTTGCCCTTAACGAGGCCGGGGGTATTCTTGCTTGGGGCCTTAATGCGCACGGCCAGCTCGGTCTCGGCGACTTCGATTCGCGCAGCGCACCGACAGAGCTTCCCGTTTCCTGCCTCCCACCTGTTGCGAGCGTCTCGGCATGTGGACATGCTTCCAGTGCAACCTCTGTCGACGGCATTCCCTATACGTGGGGTTATGGCCACAAGCTGGCTGGGCCGCAGAAATTGGTTGTTCGAGAAGACAAACCGAATGCTCGTATTGCACTTGGGCAAGTCTCGCCAAACGCGGGAGCCATTGTTGTTATTCCCACGCTTGCATCCAGCGTTCATCCGAGCAACGGGCCACTCGAGGGCGGTCATGAAATTGCCATTGGCGGCGTCGGGTTCTGGGAGTCCGGATGCATCAAGGTCCGTTTCGTGCCGATGCAGCGCAATGAAACGGATGACGACGCCGCGATTGGGGCAGAATCCGAGGCTGGACTCAACGACGACGAGAACGACCCGGACCTGAGCGATGACGGCCTCGACCTCGATGATAATGCTTCTGGAGTCAGCTCGGAGTCAAGTCAGTCCAACGCTGCACCCTCGGACCCACGCGAAACTCAGATTGTTCCTGGTGAATTCGATCCCGCAACGGGGCACATCAAGTGCGTTGCTCCGCCATGTCCGTTGTCAGGCATCGTTCTTGTCCAAGTGGCTGTGGATGGGTCCACATTCACGACTGATGAGATCTTTTACATTTACACTGAGCCATGCACTTTGCAGTCGGCGACCCCTCGTGTCTTTTCATGCGCCGCCGACGACCGCCAGCAGTTGAGGACAATCACCATGGAGGCCACTGGGCTCTATGCAATGCCCGAAGTCTGTCTTCGCCTTTCCATTCCCGAAACCGGCAAGAAATTTATCGTGCCCGCAACAGTCCGGCAGCAAGCGCCATCAGGCGAAGAGGAAGACCGTGAATTGGATTTGACGGCAGACGAAGTTTCCGCAGACGAAAAAGTTCAAGCCGAGGCCACTTTTGCGATAAACGAAGCAATCGACGCTCTCGCTGGACCCGAAGCGACGTCTTGTGTGGCAGAGATCGCTGTCTCGCTCAATGGCATCTCGTTTGCCTCCACTGCACATTTGTCAGAGTCGGTCCGGACATGCGTTCTTTCAAGACCTTGCATTACGCACATGTTTCCTCGAGGTCTTCCGTGCGTAGCAAAGTCCGACTCTGCGATCGAGCTTGAGCCCATTCAGCTTTCCGTCACTGGACTTGTGCCAGAACACACGGACGCAGTGCGAATGCGAATGAAGAGCCTACACGATGGCGCGGAAAGCTCGCTGCAGTTTGAGCTTCCAGCAAAGACGAACGCAGAACTCACAAAAGTGAGCTTTGATGCTCCACGACTCGGACCAGATGTCCTTCCCAATGGCCAGGGATGGGGACTGCTTCCATTTGAAATCGCCATTACTTTGGACGATGGCCAATCGTGGGTCACGAGTTCCGGTCCTCTTGTGTACTTTGCAGGACAGCTCGAAGCACCTCGTCCGCTTGCAATTCCCGCGTGTGGCGGTGAACTCGAGTTAGCGACCTCAGAAGAGCATGCGGGTTGGATTTACTCGGAGGCGGAGCCCATTGTGGCCTTCTCCTCGCCACAGAGGCCTTCGCTCCCGGCAGTCCAATCGAACCAGATCTGCATTACCAAGGACTCCTCGCTGCTCGTATGCTCCACGGGTGATCTGGGCGATCTCTACGCAAAGGTGCGAGAATTCATGCGGCAGCAACTTCAAGCGCAGATCCTGCAAGAATACCTCGACGAAAACCCACTCCCCGAAGCGCCCGAGGATCCCAATGCAGAGGACGACGATGCAAGAGCAGCGAGGGAAGCTGCAACCACGGAGGCAAGGCAGCTCGCGGAAATCCACGCCGCCCAGGAGGCAGCTCGCGCAGACTTGCTGCCCGTCGAGTTGAACGTAATGGTGGCCCTGAATGGGCGAGACTTTGTGCATCAGTTTTCTCGATCTCTTGAGCTCTTTGCTCATCCGCAGGTCACATCAGTGGAACCCTCCGAAGCACTTTTGACGCTCGCAAGTTCCGACCCAGCAAACGACTCGACGCCTTCTGCCGTTGCGGACACCGACGGCGGAGAGCCCGATGATATTTGCACGGTCCAAGTGACGTCACCGTTTTCTCTTCCGCAAATCTCCGCTTGCACAACCTTAAGATTCACACATCGTCTTCTCGGACATGTCCACGATGTGGCTGCGCGCACGTCCGAAAGTGAGGACGAAGAAGTTAAGAACACAGAAGTTTCTGCCACGAGTCGCACGGTACAGTGTACGATGCCGAGGTTTCAGCATGCGGGCGTATACGAGATTTCCGTCGCTTTGAACGGTGTCGATTTTCCTCCATACCTTGAAGAGACATTGCGTTCTCAAGACGCCGAGATGCAAGATGAGAGTGACCTCGACGGGACCACAGAGGCGGCTCGAAATACTTTTACTGTGCTCGATCCGCCAGAGGACGAAGATTGCAAACAATAATCCTAGCCAGCCATGCTTGCCCTGCCAAAAGAAACAAATGTGTAAACATTCATTGAGTAAACCGGCTTTGCGTTGTCTTGCTTGTGTAGTAGTATCATCGAGAACAACTCCCACCTTGCAAAAGAACTTGTGCAAAGGCATATTCGCCATCGTGCGACAAGGAGAGGAAAATGTCCTCGACGCCCTTATCCAGCGCCCGCGTTTTGGCCAGACCATGAAGATGGAGACTGGGCCCACCGCCTGACACTGCTGGAGCAACCTCGATGTCCGTGAAGAGCAACCGCGGCGAGCTTGGTCCAAAGGCCTTAAAAGCGGCCTCTTTGGCAGCCCATCTTGAGGCCAGAAAGCGCGCGCGTGCGGTGGCATCGCTGACAAGTTTGGCCTGGCGCTCCATGTTCGCCAGCTCGTTGGCGTGGAGGAATTTGCGCGTAAAGCGCAGTCCAAACCTTGCAAATGAGCGCTCAAACCGTGGCACGTGTGCGAGGTCAACGCCGATGCCTAGCACACGCATGGCGGGACGTCGATGTCTCGTCTCAACCCGTTCTGTTGGCTACGAGAATGTTGGTCTGCCCAGAGTTTCCATTTTTTAATTTTTATTTTTGACAAGGCACGATGAAGTCTTCAAGCAAATCTTTCATCTCACGTTGTTTCATCGTCACTAGGCCTAGGCCTAGTTGCCACAACGAAGAGCAAGAAGAAGAAGAAGAAAAAGCGTACGGCCAGTCAGCGGTTGAAGTGGCCCGCTCGATCTCATTATTGGACGTGAAAGTAGCGCACGGATGCATCTTCTTTATGGCTTACGAGGGGACAAGGCAAGGGTCAGGGGGCAGCGGCAAATAAAAAAAGATCTTATCAGGGTCCATTCCAATCTTTTTTGTTTCGGTGATGTGTACGATGTCTGTAATTTTTGGAAAGTGATTTGTATATGGTGGCAACCAAGTGCGCCCCAATCGAACGCTTTCCTCTTTGTATAAGAGGGCGTCCCGGTCGAGGTCATCTATGTCACGATTGCAGCAAGATAGAGACTAGAAAACTCTAGGCTGCGGAGGGTTGTTCGTTGTGCTGAGCGACAGCCGCAGCTGCAGCAAGCAGTTCGTAAGGGGTAAGGCACGTCTGTTTGCCAGCGCTCTCATGAGTCTTGTTATCACCGCTGGTGACACGAGCAACTGTGGGCGTTGTTGCAGACGAGGCTGATGCCGAGGCCGATCCGCCGGGCGTGCCAGCTGCAGACGTAGGAGTGGCTTTGTTGCTGACAAAGCCCGCACTTGGCGAGCTGTTCTTAATGGTGTCCGCAAACATGTCAAGGTAGTTGCTAAAGAGAACCGGGTCCTTGCTCATTGGTGACGGACCTTGAATGCCTGCTCCAGCACTCTGAAGTGAGGTTTGCACAGCAGGCGGCGCACCCGCTCCATAGCTGGCTCGCGTCGTCGTCATCGTCGTCGTCGTCGACGACGACGACGAAGTAACAGCACTGTCATCCTTGCCATCTTGAACTGCTGCAGCATGCTGAAGATCGCCGAAATGTTTGGAAATCTGATTCGCAATCTCTTGCTGCAGATGGGCATTGAACTGCGGCGAAGTCGGGTTGGCCGGCTTTTTGCCTTTGCTCTGTTGACCGAGCATCGCGCGGGCCATTTCACGATAGGATTCAGACATGCGCAAAAGCTCTTTGGCCTTTTCGGCAACCTCTTGCAAGTTCATATTCGAGCCGCCCTCGGCCGCAGTGGCCAGGTTCTTGTCCGCTGCTGCTGCAAACTGCTGACCAATGGAAAGAAGATCTGCGAGCGTGCCGACGCGTGGCAGCTCCGAAGGGCTGAGAGCGGAGGCGTCTGCGTCCTTTTTGACGCGTTTGCGACTGGGCGTGCTTCGTCCCTTGCGAGGAGCAGCACGCTTGTTCTTGTTCTGCTTGGAAGCGATGGCATTGACGGCTGCGTTCACAGCAGCGGCGGTCATGGTTCGCGCTGTGGCCTCGACGGCCTTCGGATCGGCGTTTGGGTTCTTGGGGACGGAAAGTACGGTCGTCCCTTCGGCGGACTCCTGGTCCTTGCGGGCCAGCATGGAAGGCTTGATGGAGTGCCAGCGATTCTTGACGCCGTTCTCGGATCGACCGGGCATGAGTTCGGCAATCCATTTCCAGCGGTTGCCGAAGCGCCTTTGCAGCTGGTAAAGCTTTTCGTCTTCTGCAGGAGCCCACTCCTTCTTGACGATGCTCGGGTCAAGATGGTTGATCCAACGCTCGCGAACCTGCTTCCCGAGGCGACCTTTGAGCTTTTTAGCAATGACGCTCCACCTGACATTGTGGTGTCCGCCATTTTCCTTGATCATTTGAATGATGATGGCGTCCTCATCGGAGGACCACTGCCCTTTGACGAGTCCAGGACGCAGGCATTTGTTCCATCGATGCAGGCATTGTACATCTGACCGCACCGAGCCAGAGATCTCCTGAAATTCACGAGCGCACTTTTTCCAATGCCGCTGACCATTCTTTTCGACCAAGGCCTTGAGGACAGAGTCCTCGTGAGCTGTCCAGCGTCGACCTGCGCGGCGTTTTCGGACTCCGCCTTCTCCGACGGGGCCAGTCGCTACAATAATGCTTGCTTGAGCGTTTTCGGCGCCGGTATGTGGCTTTGCGGGCGTCACAAAGGACGCCATCGGGGTAAGTGGGTTGGGCGTCACGAGCGTTGTGGACGCGAGCGAAGGAGACATCATGCCTTCGCCATTCTCATCTGGTCCTGGCGGGATCTCCGAGAGAGATGGCACGGGAAGGTTTTGGGAAATTCTGGAATTGTCAATGTCGCCATCGGCGCTGTATGGGGCGCAGGGCGGGATAGGGGCTGCTCCGTTGTCATCCTCCATCTTGGTCTGGAACTCGCGTACGGGGGCCGTCGTGAAGGTGTTTTCTTGCTGGTTCTGGTGATGGACGGGGTCAAAGTGCTTTTTGGCGTCCTGCGCAGCAGAGAGGTGAGCTGGCGCGGTTTCCATGGTCTTTAGCTTTGTTGCGGAAGCGTGTGACGCCAATGCGTTGTTGTTGCTCTCCTTGAGCACGTTTGTCGGGCTTGGCGTGTTGTCTTCGAGCGCGGAATCTCGGGCCGGGTCACCGGAGGCCATGCTGGATGAATGGCCTGGCCTCTGCTCCACTTTGGCCTACCGTGAAAGAGTCCTTGGTTCGTGTCAGTGCTCTCTCCCTCTCGCGGGGCTCGAAATTTTCCTCTGCCGCTGTCAGGGTAGGGCAAAGTTGCCTCCGGGCCGTCGCGCTCGAGGCACGCAAGGACAGCGAAGGCGGGGAATACAGGCTGTCAAACGGACGGACGCACGGACGAGAGGATAGGCGAGAGGGCGGGCGTGGGCGGCGCGTCTGTCGTCGGCAGTTGCCCCTGTGCTCCGTTCAAGGTCTGGGATCGAGGCATAATCGGGGACTGCGATTTTGCCAAGCACCCGCACGCAGTGGAGACATAGGGGCGGCACTGAGGTCCGTTCGCGTTTACGCCTCCACTCCTGCCTTTCACCCTCCCTACCTCACCCCTACCTTAAAAGTCCAGTGGCACTAGGTGTTAGCAAAAGCGAAATTTTTCGCAAGAGCAGACTTGCGCCACTGCCACCAGGGCGGTTGCAGTGATGCGCAGGAGCAACGTCGGCGGGACTGAAAGGGGGGCCCTCCTCTGACCTCCACTGCCAAGAGCTGGGACGATCCGTTTTGCGGCCGCGTCGCGACGCGCACAACGGACGCTTTTACGCTGCTGGGTGGAATTCGTCCCAGGGCCACTCTGGCCCACGCACGCACGGCCAGGGGAATCTGACCTGACAGGGGAGCCGCGCTCTTTGCGCCGCCGCTGCTGCTGCTGCTGCTGCTGGCCGCGAGGAGGAGGAGGAGGAGGAGGAGGAGGAGGACGCGGAGGCCGGCCGGCGAGGACGTGACGTCTTGGCCGCACGATTTGGAGAGTCAGGGCGCGGGAGCGTGTGCATTTTTGGGGGTCCATCAGGATCGATAGGGATCGGCGTCGACCCTGTCGTCGAGTGGAAGAAAAGGGTTCGGATTTGGACTCGGATGAACCAGACAAGAGGCAGCAGGCCGATGAACGGATCGAAGGGGGCATGGTAAAGCCTCGCATGATCGGTGCTAGCTTGGCTGAGGAAGCCTAGTTCCGTTGTATTAAAATCGCTGGCTGGTAAACACGGCCTTTGTGCGTAAAAATTGGACAACACAGCCGAACTCATGGAAAGATCTGCAAGCTAGCTCGAGGGATTTTATAGACAACATGACGTTGCTCTTACTGTTCATGGGTAGATAGGTAAGATAAATATAGACGTCTTGGCTAGGTAGCAACCAAGAGGTATCATTCCACGGTGGTCATCTCACTGCAATTCTTGCTCACGAACAGCCAAGCCGAGTGGTACGCACACCAAGTGAACGAAACATGTTATGTCAACCAGCAGTTGCCTTGAAGACTTTCCCAGTCCGAAAGTAAAACCAACCTCGGTGAGCATCAGGTCCACCAAAGTAGGAAAATTACAATCTTTGCTTCATCATGAGCAGCCGAGCCGATTAGCAAGCAGGTAGAGGTAGAGGCAGAGGCAGGCAGGCAGGCAGACAGACAGACAGACAGACAGACAGACCGAGTGAATGAGGCAAGTCTTATCAACAAATGGTTGTTTCCTTTTTTGGCTTTTTCACCGAAAGCAAAATCAACCTCAGTGACGATGTAGGACCCTATTTGCTAGCTTCTTGCAGAAGTTGTTCGAGTCCATCAGCCTGGACATGTATCTCCTTCAGCCGCAGAGGGATCTACTGAGAAGCATGCCGGCCAGATGGCTAGCGCTAGAGCTAGCTTCTTGAACAACTCTCCAAGCCCAAGCCCACACTGGCCGCGTCTCCCTCTCGCAGCTAAGTGTGCTCAGCAGAGCAGACATGAAAGGCGATCGCGCCCGCGCCAAAAGTGCACGAGGTCCTTCTCGAACTCGGAGCTGTGGCCCCAGAAAAATTGACCGACAGCAGGGCCTTGACAGAGCAGAATACACGGACCTGCGGCGCCACCACAAACTTGAAAATGGCCGGGTCTTGCGCAGGCGAGGAGAAATCCCCCGACTTCAAAAGTCGAGAATGTCCCCGACCGTGATCAGTTGGCTGCGAATTGGCCTCGGCAAAGCGAGGTGGCACGTCGAGAGGCTGTGATATCGATACATGTGGTGACATTGGCCCGGCGAAAATCAATGAGTCGTCGAAGCAAGCTCGGAAGAGGTTTGCTTCCGCGACTGGCCGCCGCAAGTCTTTCTTGTTTTCCATGCAAGCTGCCACTAGCCATGGTGGCTGTGGCTACTCGCTGGCGCGCGGGCCCCTGGGGCCCCTCCCCACCTCCTCCGGCGAGAGGTCGGGCAAATGCTTGCAAGCTGCAACCAGCCAGCCAGCCAGTCAGCCAGCTGGGGCAGCTCGTGCATCGCGCTGCGGTATTTGCTTCTCTTGGCACTGCTCTGCTTTGCTGCTCCGCTTTGCTCTGCCCTGCTCTGCACTGCACGATGCTGCGCAGGTCTGTGCCGCACATGCCGCGCGAGGTCCCGTGCGCCGGGTCCATCATCCATCCCACCACTACGGCGAGCTCCGCGCCCCACAGCGCTCTCGCTGATGGACCCTCCCTCACAACAGCCGCGCGGGAGCGGCAGCTGCCACTGCGCGCAGCAGCGGGCGGCTGCGGGCTGGGCGACCGGAGCCGGGCCCGTGCAGAGAGAGGGTCGATCCGGGACGCGCTTCGGCAGTGGCGGCGGCCAGGAGGCAGGCGCGCGGCTTCGTCTTGGCGGCGCCTCGAGTCGCGGTTGGTCGATGCGAATGCGCGCGGCTTCGTCGGGCTGGCTGGCTAGCTGGCAAAATAAAGATCAAAGACTGGCGAGCTGGCTAGCTGGCTGGCTGGCAACCAAGCTGGCTGCACGAGGTGGTCAGAATTATGTTGGAATGGTTCTGAGGGATCGCTCGAAATGCTTGAGTTCGTCCAAGTCTTTCGTTTCCTTGCTCGTGCAGAGGGCGCAGCGCGCGTCTTGCTTGCACTGGCGACGATCGCTCGCTCGCTCGCTCGATGGCTCGATTGGATTTTCGATTGGCTGGCCGCTGCTGACATTCGACCCACCCGCGCTAGGGCCAAGCAAGCAAGCAAGGAGCGAAGGAGGCCAAGGGATGCGCCACGCGATGCGACGGCGTCCTCCCGGAGCGTGCGAACTGTTCATGGCGGAACATCCCCGAACGACGCCTGTAGCTGTCTGTATAGCTGCGCAAAAAAAGCGAGCGTGAGCCCCTGGTGGCTAGCTTCTCCGAGACGCCCGCGACGCCTGACACACGCGCGTGCGAGCGAGCGTATATCCCCCCTCTCTCTCTGTGTCAGGAGCTGCTGCTTCCGCGTGCGCGCGTGCGTGCGTGCGGTCCAAGGCGCAAGCACAGTCAAGCAGCAGCAACAGCAGCAGCAGCAGAGTGAGATGACCAAGAGCACGAGACGCGCCCAGGCCCGGCGACGAAGCGCGCCCGCGGAGAGTGAACAGTGGGGCGCCCCTGCGGGGAGGAAGCTACGAAGCAGGCGGGGCAGGCAAGGCAAGGCAAGGCAAGGCAAGGCAACACAGCGGAGGCGAAGCCAGCCAGCCAGCCAGCCTCCTCCCGCTCTTCCGTCCCAGCGCGGCCCGCTGGGACGCATTGCGTTGCATCATTGCATTGCATTGCATTGCATTGCATTGCATTGCATTGCATTGCATTGCATTGCATTGCATTGCATTGGTCTGCATCGCATTAGTGCCTCGTCGCGTCGCCTCGGGGCGGTATCGACCAGTCGCGGCGCAGGTCGATCCCTCGCGGCCGCCTCTGGCCATGCACGGTGCAGAGAACGCAAGAGCGAAGAGGAGAAGGCCGCCCGGTGGCGCGCCTCGAACGAGGCTGATGATTCGCTGCGCGACTTGTTTTCTTTCCTTGTCAGTTGCACTGGCTGGCTGGGATGGCCATTGATGGTGGATGGATCGCGAGTGGCTCGACTCGGGTTCCTTGACTTGAGTTCTTTCTACCTCGCGAAGCTCGCCAAGCTCGCGTTCAAGTTCGTCGCGGGTGCCGTCGGCTGCAGCGGCATGAGCTGCTGCTGCTGCTGCTCTGCTGCTGCTGCGTGCGAGGATGCCGAACGCCGACTGCGACGCGACGTGCGCCTCGAACGAACGATCGTTCAATTGATCGATCGTTGCACTGCGCATGGCTCGTCGCAGTCGCCGCGAACGCACGCACGCACGCACGCACGCGGCCAGCTGCAGCTGCAGTGCAGCGCGGTGCGCGGAATGCAGCTGCAGCCAGCATCCCTTCTCGACTCGATGCGAGCAAGCCCAGCCTGCGCCTCTCTCCCCCAGGCTCGCTCGGGCTTGCTTGCTTGCTTGCTTGCTTGCTTGCGCGGCCGGTGACGGCAGGCTCGGGCGCCATAGCGCCTCGCTCCACTCGGTTGGCGCACCATGGCACGGCCCCGCCTGACTGTCTCTCGCGAGAGGCGCGCGGATTCCAGGGCGAGGCGAGATCGCCTCGCCTCGGCTGGCCTCGGGGGGCGGTGGCCGGCGCGGAGGAGAGGAGGGAGGCGCAGCGTCGGCGCGACGGAGGGAGGGGCGAGGGGAGCGAGGGCCTCCCTCGGCGGCGTGCGGGCCCGGGGCGCGAGGAGCGACCGCGAGCGCGAGATCCATCTCGCCTCGCCTCGCCTCGCCTCGCCTCGCCTCGCTGCGGCGGCAGAGGCAGTGGTGGAGCGCGCGTGGCGCGGCCGGCAGCCACCATGGAAGGGCCGGCCAGTGTGGCGGCCGACGGAAAGGAACCCTGGACCGACTGACGGAGAGACAAACAAACAGACAGACAGACAGACAGGCGGCCGCACGAGCACGACGAGAGAAGGCGCAGCGCAGCGCAGCGCAGCGCAGCGCAGCGCAGCGGCGGCCGTGGCCATGCAGACCCCGTGGCAGCTGGCCGGGCTAAGGCTGGGCTGGGCTGGGCCGTGCAGACAGGCAGGCAGGCAGGCAGGCAGAGGGGCGGGCAGAGAGAGAGGCGGGTAACGGACCTCGGCGGCTCGGAGGGCGCGGAAAAGCAGACTAGCGGCTGCGTAGGGGTAACCCTATGCAGTACGGTTGCATATCTGGAAGCATGCTGTGGGGAGAGGCAGCGCCGGGCGGCGGCTTGCCACGGATTGGTTTGTTTCTTGCGCGCCGCTGCGACGGCCACCGCGACGCGGTCCAGCGCAGAGAAGCCGCGAAGCGAACTCCAGGTCGGGCACGGGAACAGCGCGGTGACCTGGATCGGCCGGGCTGGCACGCCTCCTCGCGGGCTAGGCTGGCTGGGCTGGGCTGGCTGGGCTGGCTCGCTCGCTGGCCGGCCGGCACTTGCAGTGGGACTCTTCGGGACGGGCGTCAGGAGTCCCGTGAAAGACCCGGGTGCGGCCAGTCTGCTCCTTTCTTCTTCCCCGCGTCTTTCATCCCTCGCCAGTCTGTGGCGAGAGGGAGGAAAGAAAGAAAGAAAGAAAGAAAGAAAGAAAGAAAGAAAGGGAAGAATGAACGAAAGAAAGAGCGAACGAAAGAAAGATCCGCCGCCTCTGCCGCCGCGCCAGCATCATGATGGGCTAGTTGCTTGCACCGCTGCGCTCGCTACCTCTGCCGGCGGTGCACAAAGTGGGCAGGCGGGCGAGCGGGCCACTTGAAGAAAGCGTTGGCGACGTGAGTTGTCAGCAGCCAGCAACCGGCTGCAGCTACGCCTCCTCTGTCTCCGCGCGTGCGCCCGCGCGGCCCCAACTGTCTTGAAAGATGGCTGAGCCGCCACTGCCGCCCTCGGTAGGCAGCTGCGGGCAGTGGGAGCGAGTGGCCTCAGGAGGCCGCAGTAGACCGCAGGAGGGCGGGCACCGTGGCAAACAAGCAAAGGAAGGGCGGCGAGGGGACGGGACCGCGCGCCTCCAGGTTCGGGCGAAAGACCGAGTTGGAAGCCGCGCGCCCCGCCGCCAGGGAGCAACTCGTTCGCGCGGCGGAGGCGCCTCGCCTCACATGCCTCGCCTCGCCTCGCCTCGCCTCGCCTCGCCTCGCGCCGCCTCGCGCCGCCTCGCCCGGCGAGCGTGCAAAGAGCAAACGCAGTGGCAGGCGGGAAGACAGGCAGGCAGGCAGGCAGGCAGGCAGACAGGCAGGCAGGCTAGACACGCGGCACTCCTCTCTCGCGCGCGCGCACCGCGTCCGCCGCAGCTCGCTCGTTCATTTCTCGTCTCCGCGGGCAGGCACAGACTGACTGATTGATCTTGCCCCTGGCCGAAGCAAACCCGCAAGCCCGCGCGTTCGCCGCCGCCCCCCTCCGAAGCAAGCAAGCGAGGCACGGCTCGCCTACGCCCCCCGCGCGTAGACAGCGCACGCGCAAGCGCAAGCGCCGTCCACGCAAGCGCGAGGGAGCGAGCGAACGAACGAACGAACGAAGGCTCGAAGCAACGAACGACCAACGTGGAATCGCAAAAGCAGAGCGTGGCATCGCCTCCAGCTCCTCTCGAGCGGTCGCAAGCAACTCAAGCAACCCAAGCGTCCCAGTCCCGCAACGCAAGCGCTGCGCTCAGACCGCACGCACGCACGCACGCACGCACGCGCGCGCGCCCCGGTTCGAGAAAGGAGAAGCGGCGTGTGACCTGACGGTGTTGCCGCGACCAGGCTCGACCAGGCCACGAGGAGAAAGGAGCACAAAGTGAGGAGGACCCGACGGACCAGGTCGCGCAACAAAGAAGGCGTTGCGCTCTCTTTGCCGCCTCTCCTCGTCGCCGAGCGCGGCCTCGACTTTTGCGAACAAATCCAGCGCGCCAGCACAGGGCGAAGGCGCACCTTTGCGCTGTAGACCAGGGGCCTGGTCCGGCCGTGGGACCCGTGCGCGGGCCTGGTGAAGAAGAGTCCACCAGTGAATACTGTAGCATCCCTTATCCGAAGCGGCGAGCGAAGCCCAGCGGAAGAGGAAAGCACAAGCAAAACCCCAACGACCTCTCCTGTGAGCAAAGTAAAAGCAAACAAGAGAAGCAGGAGCTTTAGACAAGCTGATCCAGGCCAAGCCCAGCCGAGAGGCAAGAGAACCAAGGAAACGAAAGCAAGGATGACCGGCCCCACAACGAACAACCGCAAGAGGTCAGGGTCGCCTGCAATGATCCCCTCAGCAGAACCTACGCGGACAGCGAGTACATCCAAACCGGCGACGATGCCTTCATCTTCGAAACGAGCACTTCTCGCAACAAGCACAGAGTGGCGCAATCGCGGCTCCGACCTGCTCAAGAACGGGACAACGAGACCTCCGCACATTTCCGCCTCCACGGAGGAGACCAAGCTTGAGGACCGCGGAGCGAACACGGTCCACGCGACGCCTGTCAATGCGCATCGCATCTCGGCCGTGCCGCCCCCGCATCCGACCCGCTCGCCAGCAACCAAGGCCACGGCCATGCCTAGCACGGCCTCGACAACTGCATCGGGCAGGGCGAACCCTCCCGCGGGTGGCAACTCGCGAATCAAGGGACCCTGGACGCGCGAGGAAGACGAGCTCTTGGCCAAGCTTGTCAAAGAATTTGGGCCCAAAAAGTGGTCTGTAATTGCCTCGCACGTTCCCGGCCGCATTGGCAAGCAGTGCAGGGAGCGCTGGCTCAACCACTTGGACGCATCGGTGAAAAAGACCCCTTGGTCCGAGGCCGAGGACGCCACTTTGCTCAAGGCCCAACAGCAAATTGGAAACCGATGGTGCGAGATCGCCAAAATGCTGCCTGGGCGTCCCGAAAATGCCGTCAAGAATCGTTGGAACTCGCTCATGAACCGCAGATATCCCAAGTACAAGGGCGGTGCTTCTGCTTCGTCCTCACCGGCCGCCGCCAGCTCGGCGGCCTCTGCCCAACGAGTGCACGCTGGCGCCCACCTTCAACCCACTCACCCCTCGCACGCGGCGGCAATGATGACTCAAGGTCGCCATGCTACCAACATGGGCTACATGCCTAGTCATCAAGCCTACGCCGGTACATACAGCAGCAGCACCACCAGCAGCGGGGGCATGACCAGCAGCACCAGCTCTACCGCCACAAAAAAGAAGTCGTCCACTTCGCGTAAGACCTCTCCCGCCAGCGCCAAAAGGAGCTCGCGGGCCGCCGGCAGCGCCTCCCCCACGACTTCTCCTGCTGTTGCAACAACGCAAACCTCGTCGAGTACGGGTACCCCCACAGGCACTCGACGATCGCCGCGTACGTGCGAAACGCATGATAGCGATCTCGAGAACCATTCGGTCAACCTTTCGTCTCAGGAAGCGCCTATGCCAACCAAGACGACAGCTACAGGTAACGAGCTCGCGACAAAGGAGCGCAAACGCCCGCCTCCCGCACTCAACCTTTCCGCCACTGACCTCAACACCTTTTCGATGTCACCTACTCACAACCAGCTAGGTGGCTATCCCGATCATCCAATGCTCGCACCCTCGGCGCACGGCACGCCCCGCAGCGTGACATCCATGTTTGATCGCTTCGCTGCGAGTGTCGGCGCCCACAGCGATGCCGACCTTTTGGGCAGCATGGACCTCGATGCGGTTGGCAACGGGCCAACCACGGCGTCGCCTCCATCCACGGAAGATGTCGCGGCAAGCAGCGCACTTACGAACTCGCTCGTGGGGCTCTCGATTGATGACGATTTCAAGGATCTTCTTGGCGACATTACGCTGGCTGCAACGCCGCGTCGACCTGCCCCTGGGTCAAACTCGCACAGCTTGATGGGTACAGGAGCGCCATCGAGCTGCCGGATGAGCGGCAGCTCTAGACTCAGCGCCACTTTTCGGGCATCCTCACCTAGGGCGTCTGTTTCGCCTCGAGGCCTTGACCTCAATCTTTTGGACTCCTTGCATCTCCATGATGGCTTTGGCTTTCCTGCATCAACCACTTCTGTAGCAGCTTCGGACTTCAACTTTGATCTCTCGACCCCGCGACTCACGCAGTGCCAGAGTCCCGTCACCAAGATTCGTTCTGATATTTCGCGCTTTTTTGATGAAGGCAGGGTTGATGCCGACGCCGCAGCATGAATTAATTGAGCTACGTATCCTAGCCAACAATTCTAAATCAAAACCAAAGATTGTACAGCCACAAATGCTTTTCTTTCCTATCCCTTTTTCCTCTCCCCAAGCCTTTGCCCTTTGCCTTCAATCGCTATGCAATGCAACAATCACGACCACTCTTGTGGGGTCTCTCTGTCAATGGCTCCTGCCTGCAGCCAGCAGCTGACTCTGCTTGCCACCGTCCCCAATGGTTCTGTCGGCGAAATCTCATAGGTCACCCCATCTGCGTGAAGCTTTCCCTTTCTTCTCCCTTCCCTTTTGACTTTCTTGTTAAAGTTGTCCAACCAGCACTTGTCGTCTGCCAGTGTGCAGTGGAGTGCCGTGCAATGCAGTACGTAAGTGCAGAGTAGTGCCCGGCTGACATAGCCGATGCCTGTGAAATTCAATCCACCGCGTCTCGCCGCTCGCCTCGTGCGTCGCTGGCTGCCCTTGACGCCCAAGGCTGCGCGCTAGCGCGCGTAGAACGGGTACCATGCTCCGCACTCCGCGGCAGCTCCGCGCGCCGCTGCTCGATGTCGAAGACGCCGAAGGCTCGCTTGCAGCGGAGATCGCAAGACCTACAGGCCTCGACGAGATCCCGCTCCTTGACGACACGGACGTCGACGATGACGACAGCGACCACGGAGACGGGGCCGTTGACGTCGACCCTCCTCTCGACTTCCTGCGCGTCGCCTCACATGAGCAGAATATCGACAACATGCCGCGCCGCCCCGCCGCCGATGCAGCAAGTGTCCTTGTTTCGACGTACAACCTTACGAGCACAATTCTCGGCGCTGGCATTCTCTCCATACCCTATGCCCTCGCCCAGTGCGGGCTTGCGGTCGGCCTCTTGCTTCTTTCCTTCACCGCTGTCGCTTCGACAATGAGCTGTAATCTCATTCTCTCTTCGTATCTGCGGACGGGCCGTGGCAGCTTTGGCGATCTCGCTCTTGCGCTCTTTGGACCGTGGACCTCGAATGCAGTCAAGGTGCTCATCGTAGTTTTGAACATTGGCGCCGCCAGCGCTTACATTCTCGTTGTCAAGTCGTTGCTTCCTCCGAGTCTCTGCGAATTTGCTGGGTCCGACTCCGTCTTTTGCAAAGGTCCAGTCAGCGACGACATCGTCACTGGTATTGTCGTCTTTGGCATTGTGTACCCTCTTTGCTGTCTCGAAAATCTTTCATCGCTTCGGCACACGAGCATGCTAGCCTTTATCTTTGCTGTTTTTCTCACCACGGCCATTGCAATTCGTTCCGTGCAGTTTGGCGAGTTCTGCGGCATCTCGTACGGCCCCAAGTCATATTCGAGCCTCTTCCAAGGCCTGCCCGTCTTTTGCTTCTCCTTCGTTTGCCACCTCAACGTGCTGCCTGTTTATGGTCAGCTTCGAAAGCGCTCGCCCGATCGCATGCGCAATGTCTTTCGGAATGCCATCGTCTTTGCGATGCTCCTCTATTGCGTTGCTGGCTCCTTTGGCTATATTCGTTTCAGCTGCACACCCGAAGGTGTCCCGGACAACATTCTTGCAATCGGATTCTTCCCCACTGACGACTATCTCATTGCCGCCGCGCGTATTGCTGAGGCTTTCACTTGTACTCTGGCTCTTCCGCTCATCCAATATCCGACCCGCGTCGCAATTCACAGTTGGCTTTTCGCCACGCCCAAGTATCTGAATGAATCCAACCACCAGCCACGAGGCGCGAACGCAAACGCAAACGCAGCATCCACGGCGCAAGCGAATGGAGGCGAGCACGGGAACGGCGCCGCCGCTCCGATTGCTTCTGCTGCTGCGAATGCGGATGCTAACGCCGGAGGATATGCTTCAGGTATCTCGCGAGCCTCGGAGTCTCAAGCACTTTTATCGCAGCAACAGCAGCAGCAGCAGCAGCAGCAACAGCAGCCGCAGCGTCGTCAGCATGGCCATGGAAACCACAACACCCTCTTCATGAGGGCAATTGAAGCGTTTGGCATTCTCCTGGTCGGCTACACGCTTGCACTCGTGGTTCCCAATGTGTCCACCGTTTTTGGGCTCCTGGGAAGCGTGTGTTGCTCTCTGGTTGTCTTCATCCTCCCTGGTATATTTTATTTGCGCTCGACTCAGTCTGCGATGCGCCGCGTAGAAGCTGCCAATCCGCAAGAGCTTTCTTACAATGACAAACGAGCTGCTCGTCATCTCATACGCCAACGTATCGTCTCATGGATACTTATTGTTTTTGGTTCCGTCGTCGCGGTCTTGGGCACCGCGGCGACGGCCTCGAGTATCGACTCATCCAGCGCGTAGGGCCACGTATGATTTTACACTGATTTTGATTCTCTAATTTCCTTCTCTTTATTTTGGTTCTCTTTTTCCATGCCGCCGCGCAAAGACGAGAAACGGTAAATCCCGTGCTCTGCCTGCCGCGTACAAGTAAGAGCATGCTGCGTACAACAGCAAGCCTTTCTCTTGTCTTCGTCCCCTCCAATGTCCTCCTGCTGTTCATCAGCACACCTAAAATTTAATTTTTTTCCGCCCACGCTCTCAACCTAACCGTGTGGAGTGGAGCCTGAGATCGCCAAGAAAAAAAAAAAGCCAAGACTTGATCGCTTCTTCGAACAGCATTTATACAGAGAAAATTTCCCAAACCGGGCACACTTCACCGTGTGCACGCAGTCAAAGAAGGGCTTGCCAGCGAGCTAGCTTAGCGGCAGCGACGCCTTGGACGCTCGCGAGAATGTCTTGGGCCGCAGCTCCGCCTGCAAGTAATAAGCGCGCCAAGCTTGCGCTGGACCTTGAGTTGAGCTCAGATGAAGACGACCACTCCTCTGGCGACGATGACCTTACCTCGCGTGCGGCTCTGGCGAAGCAGACAATACAACCACCAAAGGCCACAAACGCAAGTACGGCCGCGAACAAGCCTCGCAAAGGCGGTGCTGTAAAGACACGAACAAGTCGGGCTCGCGCCCCTGCCAAAGGAAAACCAAAAGCCAGAAGAAATCCGCCCCGAACGCGTTCTCGCGCCGTCGCTGCCGAAGATTTAGAGGAAGATGATGTTCTTCTTGACGATGACGATGGGGACAAAGAGGAGGAAGAAAACGACGACGACGACAACAATGATCCTACGCTCAAGGGTTTTATTGTATTTACCTCTGACGAAGAAGAAGAAGAAGAAGAAGAAGAAGAAGACGATGACGAGGAGGTCGTTCTAGAAAGCGACGAGGACGACGCCAGCATCGGCGATGATATCGATGTGTCGGGCGACGAAGGCATTAACGAGGGAAAAAGGAATAAAAGGACGAAAAGGGGGAAAGCCAAGACGCCTCCGCGGCGCAAACTCAAACGCGCTCGGCACAATAAAGGCAAACGAACCAAGGACTCAACTGCCAAGCTTGCCGCGTTTGACGCCTTGCAAGACGAAGAAGACCGAAAGGAAGCAGCTGCGCGTGAAAAGATGCGCGAAGTCCTGTCGAAAATGGAGGACAATCGTGCCACGAGACTTTTTGATCTTTGCCAGATTCCTCCCACTCTCAATGCTTCGCTCCA
Source organism: Schizochytrium sp. CCTCC M209059 (assembly GCA_000818945.1). NCBI lineage: Eukaryota > Bigyra > Thraustochytrida > Thraustochytriidae > Schizochytrium > Schizochytrium sp. CCTCC M209059. Next base: position 193,855 of record KN805428.1, read on the forward strand.
TCCTCACCAACACCAAGCTCTGAGCTGGCTCTACACGCAGGAATTGAAGCATCAGTGCGGTATGCTCTGCGATGACCAGGGCCTCGGAAAAACGGTCGAAATGATTGCCCTCTTTCTGAAAAATACCCCCGACAAGTGGAAAGCCAAGAGAGAGAAGCGCATTAATGAGAACAAACGCAAGTTTTCACAGGGCAAAATCGCCGACCACGATCTACCCTTTCCCGAAGGCTGCTCCAAGACGACACTTTGCGTGCTGCCCATTTCTCTCATCAAGCAATGGAAAACCGAAATTGAGCGCTTCAGCAATGGGCTTCTTCGCGTCGGTGTCTATGACACCAATGCGGATCGCGACGAGCTCAGCAGGACCTTTGACGAGTACGACGTTATTCTTACAACGTATTCCATAATGCGTATTGAGGGCGAGAAACCGGACGAGAAGAAACGCAAAAACGAAGAAGACGCCTCGCAAGATCGGCGTCGCGCTTTCGTTCGGCGCCAGGTTCTCGCAGAACGTGAGCATGCGTTCAAGGAGCGTCACACTAATCAATCGGTCTTCACAAGGCTCGGCCCCCTCTTTCGTCACTACTGGTACAGAGTTGTTCTTGACGAGAGTCACATCATCAAAACCTCAACCACATCGACGTACAGAGCAGCATGCAGACTCTTATCGCTTCACCGCTGGTGTGTCACAGGCACTCCAATCCACAACTCGCTCGACGAGCTCTACAGCCAGCTTTCCTTTCTCGTTCATGTACATATGGCCTCTTCAAAAGCGGAATGGAAGAAGCTGATCACTAAACCGATCACCGAGGTGGTTGACATGAATGCCAAGGGAAACACATCAGTCAAAGATTCGCTCAAGAAAGACATCGAAGTTGCTTGGCAGCTACTTGCTCGTTGCATCTCTGACTTCGTGATTCGCAGGACCAAGCACACTCCCAATGCCGACAACACCCTGTCCCTGGTGCCTCTTCCATACCGTGAGACCTTTATTCGCCACATCCCTCTCGGCCAACTCGAGCGGAGGAACTACGACCGTCTCTACGCGTGTTCGCGCGACGCCTTTCGGCGTATCGCAGGAGAGACCATGGACGTCATCATGAAGAATATGTTCGTCTGGCTCATTCGCTTGCGCCAGTTTTGCAACCACCCGCTACTTATTGCGCATGCTCTCGGAGCCGACGACCTCATGTCGACGTTGTTGCGGGATGACGAGGACTCTGGCTCCGATGGTGATGATGACGATGAAAACTACGAGGATGACAACTTCTTTGGCCAGACTGATGCCAAGGGCGACGAGATGACTGGCCCCGGCGCTCTCAATGCAGAAATCAAGATCCCCCAGACTTTTAGTGCAGCGAATTCTGAGCGTGTCGAAGCCTTAGTGACCGAATGGTCGACGGACGCCAACCTGAGTGGCGCAGACTTGGGTAATCTTCGAAAGTCAGCCATCATCACCGTCAAGCAAGAGATTCGAAAAGCACGCAAGCTAGCTCGTTCCCAGGCACGCGCTGCGTATGAAAAGCGCCGAATGGAAGATAGTGAGCTCTTGGCACCTGGCGATGCAGAAGGCGCTCCGACTACACACCTGCGGAGTCCTGTTCTCGAACGATTTTACAAATCGCTTCAGCAGCAGCCCAATGAGACAGCATTTCAAATGGCAAGGAGGCGCGCGACATTTTGGCCTAGCAGCAAGCTTGCTGCCATAATCGAAGACCTTCTCGCGTTGCGCCGGCAAAATCCGAGCCTTAAGGCCTTGGTTTTCTCACAGTTCACTAAATATCTCGATCTGATTGAGCAAGCCATTATCAGATACGGCTTCAAGGTCGTCCGCCTTGATGGCACAATGAATCAAGCGGAGCGCGAGGTCTCCCTCGAACGCTTTCGGGACGACCCTTCTGTCAACATTTTTCTCATTAGCTTGCGCGCAGGTGGGCTCGGACTCAATCTTGTGGCTGGCTCCGACGTGCTCATTGCAGATCCATGGTGGAACGAGAGCCTTGAGGCTCAGGCGATTGACCGTGTGCACCGTATCGGCCAACTCAAGCCTGTACGCGTCATTCGCTACATTACCAACCACTCGATCGAGGAACAAATGCTCAAGATGCAGGAACGTAAACGCGCTCTCAGCGCCGGGGCCTTTTCCGAAAAGTTCCAGGACGCCAAGACGTTGACCCTCCAAGATCTGCAAAACATTTTCGAAGACAATACGACGGACGCCGGTATCCTCGAAACCACAGAGGACGGCACGCACAAAACGTCTCTGCAAATGGTGTACGAGAGTCTCGAAAAGCAGATTGAAGAGGTCGAACATGGGGCGCGCAACGCAGTCGGGGAGTGTATTGGCCCGCACCCAAATCGAACTCCGCCCACGCTTGTCTCCCAGAGTGCCTTGGCCTTCTTTGCGCAGACTTGTTCGGGTGCCATTGGCACGCTGCGGCGCATTCGCGACCGCGGCAACGTCATCGACGACGCTCTGAGCGATGATTTTGATTTCATTGGTGACAACGCCAGTGACAATGGCGCCGGTGACGCTGCTGCGCGCCTTCGCGCCGCGACAGCTGCTTTGCCGTGTCTCAGGTCACTCAAGAATCGCGGGACACTTTCGACCTGCATGCTATCGCTCGCGAATCATGTCGACTGCAACGAGAGCTTTGCGCAGAATCAAGTACTTGCAAAGGTGCAGGGTTTCGTGTTGAATGGAACCCGACCTGCATCGCTGCGCTACAATGCTATAGACACACTTCGAGACCCCTCGCTGGGAAACCTGCGGTCCTTACGTCTGGAATGTTGCCAGCCTTTGACGCCGGATCTTCTTCGGGAAGCTGCACGGTTGAGTGGCCATTCGCTGCGCGAGCTGCGCCTCATCAATTGCGGGCATGTGCTTGATGACGACACTGTGGCTACCGTTCTCGATATCTGCGGCGAGCTCCGCGCTGTGGAGTTCACTTGTGCGTACAAACTGCTGCGGCTTGACCGTGTATTCGCGCAGGATGGTCTGCAAGAGATCTCAATGAGGGACTGTCACGAGGCGAGAATCTCACACAATGGCCTCGTTCGTCTGAACTGGTCCGCACTTTCCACCTTGGAGATTCTTGATCTTTCCCACTGCAAGAACCTGCTTGGACAGCGACGCGACGCACGGGCCGAGATTCTGGGCGTTGACCAAGATAAGGATACCGTAAGCTACGTGATTGAAAACACGCCACGTCTTCGCGTGCTTCGATGTGCTGGTGCCGACCAGCACACGTTCAACCAAGCAATGTTGAAGGCGATCTCGACACGCTTGTTTGCTCTTGAAGAGCTCGATCTAAGCGAGTGTGTCAATCTTTTCGCCTCACGCTCCTTTCTGACCGAGCTCGTAGAGACTGCTCCTGACTTGCGCACAGTGCGAATGTCTCGATGCCCGATTCCCAACATCCAAGACCGCGAACAGAGTTTACTTCGCGAAAAGTTTCACATGGAAACCGTCGCGGCCAAAAAGATTTCTATGGAGCATGTAGATGAAGAGACCATCAATAGAACCATCATGGAGATGTCAGCGAAGACTGATCTGCCGGGCGAAAGTGGCGTCAATGTGCAAAAGGAGCGACTCATGGACATGAGCGACAGTCTCCTGTCGGTCCCGCCGAGCGCACGAAAGAGATCTCCTCACCCGCGGAGTGGGCCCAAAGCTACTATGTCTGGCGCGACACAGCAGGGCAATCCTACCGTAACAAGCAGCGGGCAAGGTGCCGAGGATGCCGAAGAGGCGAAAACCGCGCAGGTGACGACGGAAGATCCTCTGCGCGAGGGCGCTAGACACCTTTTGTACTCGTTGAGCAGGCTTTCGAAATTGGAGGTCTTGGAACTCGGGCTCATGGATGTCATTGACGACTTTTTGGTGCGGAGCGTTGCGAAGAACTGTCCGGATCTGCGTGTGGTCAATTTTTCTGGCTGCTCCGGGATCTCTGACAATGGCGTGCGCGCACTTGCGTTACTGCGCAAGCTCGAAGAATTGGATCTCTCGTGGTGCCCTGCCATATCGCACGACACGGTCATTGGTCTCTTGCAACACTTACCGCGACTGCGTTCCCTTCGTCTCTACGGCTGCCACGACCTCGACGTTCTTAAGATATCCGAGGCCATTCGTACCCGCGCAATCATCTGCAACCCCGAGCTCTCCGTCTGGTTCGGGTAGTCGTAGTAGGGCCTAGGCCTAGTTGTATTCAGTAGTAATAAAGGCTTGTATGGTTGACATGATGATCATCATACTAGTGTGACAGCAAAACCAACTTTCGCCAAGCAGGGTGGTGGACGCGCGGCTCGCACGTACACGTGCGGAAGAGACGCGCAAACTCCACGCGGGCAAGTAAGCTTTGGGCCTTGAGAGAAGCGCCGCGATGCTCGGCGTGGTGCGTGCAAGAGCCCCGACCGCAAACTACACGCGCGAGTCGAGGCGGTGGATCACCGGGCGCAGAAAGGCAGCACAGGAGCGCCAGCGGCGACAATGGCGACAGGGCGTGCAGCAGATGCTCGCCGAGCGGTGGGAGCTGCGCGAGGCCCAGAGGCTGCAACAAGCGAAAGAAGCACAGCTTTTGGAGCAGCAGCAGCAGTACAAACAGCAAAAGGGGAAGTCGATTGAGGCAAAGTCCACCCGAAAGTGGTACATGAGAATACCTGGCGTGCAGCGCTTGTATGACTACTACGCATGGGTTAAGCCCGCTTTCACTCCCTTGAGCTATCCCCCCGGATACGATATTCCGTACTGGTATCGTAAGAAGTACACGCTCGACGATTTTCGGAGAGGTTTTGTGGACGGAACGCGCATGTACATACGATCCTTCAAGGACCCTGAGGTGGTTGATCACGGCATTCTCGATCCCAAAGAGCTGGAGCGCAAGATGAAAAAGGAGGAAAAGGAAATGGATGAGCTCGCGGAAAAGGTCAAGGTTACTCGAAAACAGGCCCAGAAGGGTCTTGGCATGACGCGATCGATTCTCGAGGGCTTGCGCGATGGCATGACAAGCTTTGTCGAGGGTTACAAGGAGGGTCGTGTGCAAGCCATGGCCGACATCGAAGAGGACAATCGCAAGAGGGCCAAAGAAGGAAAACGACCCCGCGGTATCACGTCATTCTTGCTTCAAGGAGATGACGAAGATGCCGAAAAACAAAAACGCTTATCGAAATTTACGCTCAACAAGTACAGGAAACTTCGCGCCGACCGCGTGCGCATCGCTCAAGAAATCAAGGAAAAGGCTGAGGAAGAAGCTGAGGAAGCTCTTTGGGACAAAGCAGAGGCAGAACTGAAGGCTGAGGCCGCCGCAGAAGTGGCTCGTCGTGAAGCCGCGGAGGCTGAGCGTATTGCCCGCGGCCCTCAGTACGAGACAGGCGTAGGCAGTCACAAGCGACGAAGGGCAGCAAAACGATTCTCGCGAACGCTTGACGCTCACTCCGACGGGGAGGACCCGCATACTGGCGAGAAGGGTAAGGAGGGTGAGGAAGGTGGAATACCCATCTCGAAGGAGACCAAAAAGGATACTTAGAATGCAAAAGGGAACGCGATTCGAGACGCTTCATTGCGCTTTTGATGCAGATCGCCGATCTTTTCCTTCTAATTTCGACAGAAACTGTGAAAGCTTGGTCATGTTACCGTGCAATATATCGTTTGTTCGATCCCGTGCGCATGGACTTTTTCTCTTGCAGTTCGTCGGATGTCCAGGAGGAGACAATGGAGCTGCCACTAGGGCAGTGTATGGCGCAGTAGACATTTCTATTTCTATGTCGACACGCTTCAGTCATCCAATCAAGGCAGACCCGTTCTGAGGCTATACTGGCAAATGAGTCACGGAGGCGCTCATTGCTAATTGAAATTATATTTAGTACACAAACGCGGCGCCTAAGGCCTACTTGTTTGAAGAAGAAGACGTTGCCGCATGGGTCTCTTTGATGGCGAGCGCCTGAAGACAGCGTGTGACGAGGTTGAACAGACCTGTCAAATCTTTGTTCACGCCTTCGGGAAGCTCTTCCGACTGTGACCGAACTTGGACAACGATAGACTTGATCTTGTCCATGATGGTTTGCATGGCAAGCTGCTCTTTGGCATGATTGATGGAGCGCTGCCGAAGCTTCTCCATCTCCACGAGCAAACTCTCGTTGTCGCCCGAGGGAAGCCGTGCTCGCGGAGATTTGGGCGTGCGCGGGGTCCCCGATGCATACTGAGCGCTTTTGGCGCTGGCGAGAGCCGATTGCATTTCCTGGCGCTCCTTGGCCATATTTTCGAGCTGAACGCGCATCTTGGCGTTTTCCTCGCGAACCGAACGCAGCTGATTGTCGCGCTTCGCAACTCGAGCGGTCATTTGCTCGCGAAATGTCTGATACTGCTCCGTGAGCGCGCGCACACGCTGTTCCAAGCGCGCGTTGGCTTCGGCACCATCCGGTGTAGCTGTCCGAAAGTCCATCTCCTTGGGAAGACTACTCGCGCTCCGTGGACGGACACTCGCTTGGCCCGCGTTCCGGTCCTGACCTTGCGTGGCCTCCAGAGCATGATCTGCCTCCGCGCCAACGGCAAGAGTAAGAACCTTATCCTTTTGCTGCTGCGGGAATGTGACGATCTTGTTGTCGTCCACATAGGACGAATCCGGATCTGGGTTAACTCCGAGCGCCTGTCGTAGTTCTCTGCTTTTTTCGTCCGCCCCCGGCGTTGCGTGTTGCGACTCGAGTGCAAGGCGCTTGAGATGGATGAGCTCGGTCGTTTTCTCGTCCAAGCGCTCCTCGGTGTCGCGACGTTTCTTTTCGCTCTCGTCAAGCTCATCCTGTAGCGCAATTATCTGGTCGTCCCGTTCGTTGAGACGCTGGGTGAGGTTGACCATTATGTCCCGCTGTTTGAGCAGAAGCTGCTTGTAGCGATCCGTCTGGGCAAGCTGGACTTCGATTTGCTCGCGTTCGCGCTCGAGGTCCTCGACCTTGGCGCTGTACTCTGCCCGCATTTGGTCGCGATGCGCTTTGAGTGCAGTGCGAAATTGCGGCGTGTCTTGCACATTGCTCAAGTGCATCGAGCCCGGTCCACCCATGAGCATCTTGCTCTGCAGCTGGGCGATGCGCTCCTCGAGCTGACGTTTGGCCTCTTTTTCTCTCATGAACTCCACGGAGCGAGACTCGAGCGCGCGCAGCGCAGCCATTTTGTCGGCTTCGGCGCGACGCTTTTGGTCTTCAAGCTCGAGCACTACACGCTGGTCGACGACATTTTTCGACTTTTGCGCCAGCTCTCGGCGCAAGCGCTTGAGTTCGCGCTCGTACTTTCGCAAGAGCGAGTTCTTATCAACGTCCTCGTTGACGCAAGCTTTGTTGCGGATGCTTTTGGCCCGATTGGCGAACTTAAGCGTCGAAAGGGTCTCCGAGATGGCATCGCCAGCAGGGCTGATCATAGCATACATGGCTGTCTTGCAGTTACCACCCAAACTGTCCTCCAAGATGCGCGTCAGCTTCGAATCCCGATACGGGATATGCTGCCGACCGCGGTCATCAGTGAGAGCCGAAATGACGTTGCCTAGCGCAGACAGCGATCGGTTAATTTTGCGGCTTTCCTCGAGGCGCTGGCCAGTCGCTCCAGAGATGCGAACCCGCTCCGAGCCCGCCAAATCGACAAGGTTGAGCTTGGCGATGCGAAAGCGCTGGCGGACCAAGTCCTCTGGTGACTTGTCCCCAAACGCATTGGCAATGAGCATTTTCTCGAACTGTTCAGATGAAATGCTTCGGCCTTGCAGGTCTACAAAGGTGGTTTCGCACTGCTCGACGATGATCTTGAGAATGGCGTGACTACGGCTACTCACTTCGTTTAGTTTGGTCTTGCCTGTGGCGCGTCCTGCTGCCCCGCGCGACATGAGTTTAAAGATCTCCGCGGGTGACCGCACCACCCATTCGGACAGACCTTCGACGTATACCCCTCTTGTATTTTCCTTCGATCTGTCGTCTTCCCTGATTTGCAGATTGGCATTTTCGGGCTTGAGGAGATCATAGATTACATCGTTGTAAATTTGAAGATAAGAGGCGCGCACCAAGAAGCGATTTCCCCCAGATGCCTTTTCTTGAATGTGCGAAAAGATTTGTTCGATGGCGCGCGGAACGACGCCTCGGTCCTCGAAGCGCTCAGCATCGCCTTCCATCGTGTACGTTTTGCCAGTCCCGGTTTGGCCGTAAGCGAAGATGGTAGCGTTGTAGCCTTCAAGGCAAGACGCAACCAGCGAGCGAGCGGACCGATCGTAGATTTCGCGTTGCGAAGAACCCATGCCGTGTACCGCATCGAACGTAAATGAGCTGTGATCTGTAATTTGTACGGAATTTTGTTCCGGGGTCACGTGTACGAGCTGAGGTGCTCGTCTGTCATCGTGAGCCAAATACGGGCGCAGTCGAACGACAACTTGGACGCGTTGCATGGCTCGTTGAGAGAAAGAATCAGCCCGGCTTTCTCGACTTAGGAATCGGATGGAGCTCGACTCACGTGGACGCTGTTGCTGCTGGGATTCTGCTTGATCTACATCTTCATCAGCGTACATGTCTTCATTCTGAACGAGAGCATCCACAAGCTCCATGTCGATTTCGCTGCCAGCGACCTCTGCTGCAGCAATCGCAACGCGGCCGACCTCTTCCATCATCATTTGGTCTTCGAGGATGTCTTGTGCACTACCACCGCCACCCGTGTGAGGACTTCGGCTGCCATTTGTGGTACCACGATCCCGAGGAGTCCCCATGGAGACCTGGTCTGCCTCATCTTCACTGTACATGAAACTATCGTACTTTTCATCCTCGTCTGGGTCCTCGGTGTCCCCGTCGTCCATTTCTTTACGCGTTTTGTGGGTCCTGTTCGCGAACAAGGTCTCGTTGCCGTCGAGAAGATCGCCGGCCAGCAAAGACGGCGACGAGGTAGATCGATGGCTACTCGTGCCGCTACTCTGTCTCCTCACGAGACGTTGCCGCGCGTCCATCTTGCGCGCCGCTCGCCTCGCGACTCAGAACGATTCGAGGGAGCCCAAGATTGTTGTGTCTGTCTGTGTCTTTCTTGTCACGCGCAACCGTTGCGCGCTTGTTGCCTTAGGCAGGCAAGTACGTCTGCAGAGTGCTCTTCGCGGTGAACGGACTTTACGATTTAGTGCCGCGAGGCTCGACAACGTCGCGCCTCACACCTACTCTAAGACCTGTTCGCGCGCCACGCGCCGCGCGCCGAGCCCGTTCGTTCTCTGTCTATTTGCGTGCAAGTAAGCAAGCAAGCAAGCAAGCAAGCAAGTCAGCAAGCACTGTTCGCCCCAAATAAAGAGTGGAAAACCCGTTGGGAGGGTCACAATGCCATGTAGCGTTTGCTCGTCAATGGGACTTGTGCAGCCAAGAAGAAGTGTATTTGGTGGGCGGGGAACGAATTGAAAATGATGGGGAGATTTTTAAAATGTAGTTCAGCCAGTGGACTTGGTTGTCATGTACAGATTTGAAGGCTTGCGCGACAAGCGTGACATGGCCAGCGCCATGTGCTTTGCGGGGATGAAAATTAGAAGGGCTCGCAGTCGCGGCGCTGAAACCAAACGCGTGCTTTGAGACCAAATGCCTTGGACTTCTTCAAGCTCTTGTACACGTCCTCGCTAAAGGGGTTCCATTCGGTCTTCTTGGAGCAGTCGACAAAGATGATGAGGCGCTTTTTGTCGAATTGAAGCTCGACGTCGACAACGCGAAGCGTCTTGGCGATCTTTTTCATGCGCGCATCCGGCTTGGCGAGGATCCTGCGGCAAAATGGCAAAATGTCCTCTTCGAGGTCGCGGCAGGAGAGGCGCATCGCCAAGTCCTGCGGGGTGGCCAGGCGGATGACGGGCATGAATGGGATCTTTGGGATATGCGGCGTCAGCTTGCACGGTTCAACCTTGATGATCCTGCCAAGATCCTCGCCACGGTCCATGTTCATGACCACCTCGAGGTCTTTTCCGGCGTCCTGACGGCAAGCGAACTCATCGAGGATGTGGAAGCCCGGAGATCCATTTGAAGCCTTGACCTCGTTCGGGGCCTGGAAGAGCGCAACTCGAGCATTCTTGAATGCGACATGCAAGAGAACGATCATGCCTGTCTCATGCGGTCCAGGAATGACTGGGTCGCTGGGATGCGCTTTCGCACTCGCCAGGGTGAACGAGTTTTTGGTATCAATCACCGTGAAGCCATCGTTGGCGTAGCGCTCCACAGCGGCCAGTTCTGCCTTGAGGTCGCGCGCATTCAAGATGCGTTGAAGGACAGGCTTGTAAGGCGGCGCCCAGGCAGTTGTGCTCATCGGCGACGAGGACGAAAATTGGTCCGTGGCATGGTCCCTGGTGGGCCGCTGAGCACCGACAGCGAGGGAGCGCGAAGGGAGACAGCCTTGAGAGCGAATGGAGCGCTTCTCGTGCGCCGAGGCCAAATCTGAGAGATGGAGCGGCGTCGTCGTGGTGAGCAGCTGCGCAGAAGGGTTTGAGCGCAGCGGATGCGCTCCAAGTTGAGCCGCATTTCGCCATGGGTTGGCTCGCGGGTATCCGTCGCGCATTGCGAAAGGCTCGGAGTCTGCACCCAGCTCGTGCAGACGGTTTTTGGCGCTGTGGTGCTCGTCAATAGTTTGCCGGTAGGCTTTCCACACTGGCACTTGATGCGTTCGAGGCATGTGCGCGACAAGACGGCTCGCCAGAAAGCCTTCGTTGTCCAGATACGGGTCATCAAATGCTGAGAGGACCTTTTGCGCCGCTGCACAAAAGGGATTGCTTCTGTACTCGCGTTGCGACGCGGCCACATCGCTTTCAAAACGTTGGTAAAAAAGGTCCGAAGGAATGAGACCCAGTGCTTCTTGGTCGTCGGGCGCGCCAGCTGCAGCGACCGAAGGCTCGAGCGTGTGCGAGGGGTCGGCATCAGCAGAATAAAGACCGGCATCAGGGTGAGCCGGGTCTTCGAGATGCTGAATGATTTCATATGTCTCAAGTGCCATGAACTTGTCGAGCGATGGGCACGCCTCGCGGGGTGCGGAAGATACACTGGTTTCATGATGGGTCGTGGCCAAGCCTTCAAGGCTTTTGCACGCCCAGATGCTGTCATTGAAGAAGTTGTGCGGGTGGTCCCGCGAAGCGTCGCTACTTTCGCGCTCCAGTTCCTTTGACCAGGGGGTGGGCTCCATGCTCGCTCCTGGTCTTTCGTCGAAATCGTACTTGTCCTTGTCGTTCTTGATGTTGTTATCGTCCTCGTGAAGGCAACGGTGGCGAACGACGGCGGTACTCCAAGCGTGCCGGGTTCGTCCGGTGTCGTGCGCGTCTTCACGGCTCCTGCGTCGTGCGTTTTGAGCAAACGATTGTGGATTTGAATTCCAAATTCAAATTCCTGTTTGCCCGCGTTCGCTCAAAGTTATGATTTTGAATTTTGAAGAATTTAAAAAGAATTCTTCTCTCCTGTCAGCGAGACCTGGCAGCGTGTTTAGCCGGCGAGTCGTCGAGGGGCGCAAAAGATGTCGGAGACCGAGCGAATTCGCCTTCAAAGTCTCGTCTGGAAGTCCGAGAGGCTTCGTCGGCCAAACGACCTCTTCGTGGTTCCCTCTTTCCTTGTCTGCTATGGAGCCAGTGAGCCCAACGTAGGCGGTAGTTAGTAACAGTTAGCTTCGCGCTGCGTTTTGGTGTGCGTCGTGTCGCCAGTTAAGTCAGTCTCTTTCCCGCTTCAGCCGCGTTTCAAACCGTCACCCAACCGCGTGCGCGAAAGAAAAGCTCAGCGTGCAATGAGGAGGCAAAACACATGGGAAGCGAGCCTCTCGAGCGACCTTGCAAGCCTGCCAGTGTCCGTCCGCTCGCAAGCTCGCCCGCCCGCCGTCCTGCTCGAAGAACGAGAACACGCGCGCTACGCCTCCCTCTGCCTCTCGGCCGCTCTGCCCGCTGCGCCCCCCTGCGCCCTCTGGCCCCACCGCCCCCCACCGCTGATGACCTCCGGACGCGCGCAGGCTACACCGCGCCCGGTAGCGCCCCCCTAGGCCCGCCTATATCCCCCGCCTCGACATTCCAAATCAGCAACAAATTACAGCCCGAAGCAGCAGGCCGCGGGCGGCAGGGCGCCTGGCCGGAAGGGGAGACGTACCTGGGCTCGGACGGCACGCCGCGGCGCCCGCTCGATCGCGCGCCACGCCGCGGCGCCTGTTCGATCGCGCGTCCCGCCGCGGCGCGAGCGCGAAGATGAAACGAAGAAGGGAGGAAACGAGCGAGCGAAGGGAGGTGAAATGATCGCACGCAGCGCGGAGGAAATGTGGAGAGCTCTGAAGGCGAGACAGCGGCCCGTGGAGCGCGCTAGCGCGCGCGCGCGAGCTCGCGAGCTCGAGCTCGCGAGATGCGGAAAATGCGCGCGTGCACGCAAGGAGTCCCCCGCTCGCTTGAAGAGTACAGAGCCGACGGGGCCGCGAGGGTCGCGGCAGAAAGTGGGCGACGCTCGGCTGCGCTGGCGAGATGGGTTCGCAGGCGTCACCCCGCGGCGCGAGGCGTCACAGGCGCGAGCGAGTCTGGGTTTGCGTTTTGCCGCGTGGAACTGGGCTTGACAGGAGATAATCGCGACAGGCGAGCAGCGACAAGTGCAAGGGACAGAACTCGAAACGACGATGACAATATTTACTGGCTTCGCGACTGGCGACGCCGGTCGCGTGCCGGACGGGCGGCCAGGCAGGCATTTCTCGAGCCGTGGCGACCATAGACGCTGCGAAAGTCGCCTTAAAAAATACTGATGGGTGCCGCGCACAAAGAAGGCGAAACGATCCGAGTCTTTGTATGCAGCAGCAGTAGCAGCAGCAGCAGCAGACGCGGACCGCAGCACCCGTTGTTCGATCCTGGCCTGGGTGTAGCATGCTGAAGATCGATCGAGCGATCGATCGTCTAACCAATCGATCCAGGCCGATCGACCAATCTGTCAGGGGGAGATCGGCAGAGACGCCCTGCCTGGGCCCTCTCGCGCGGAGGCGTGATGGACGCCAGGGGTAGCTAGCTGTCGAGCCCAGTTTCCTTCGCGGCCCGCAGCGCACGTGTCAACAGGCGGCGAGTGGCGTCACTGCCGGGGCCTGGCGGCCCGCCTGTTCGTGCGGAACACTGGGCTCGGCCGCGATGTCGATCTTTGCGAGAGGAAGAACTGCTCAGGATCGCGGCGCGGCCAGAGTGCACTATCGTTAATCGCGTTTCCATGACATGGACGGACAGGTGGGCAGAATCCAGCCTCGGCGAGGACTGCAGGGCCGTCACAGAGTTTGCCCAGGGCCGGGCAACGAGCGAGCGACCAAGATTCCTTCTTGGTCAACTCATCGATGCTTGGCTTGTTGACGCGAACGCCTGGCTGGCCGATTGCCTGCCCTACTGCCTGCCTGACTCGCCTGGGAGAGTCAGATACCTGCCAGTGGACAAGTCTGGTCGCAGCCTCAACTTTAAAGGCGCTGCACGCGGGGAGCGGCACAAACATCATCGAGCGTGCCATATAAGGCAACTTGGATTACCACCAGCAACAGCAGGAGCAGCAGCAGCAGCATAATTAATAGCACGATTGGTGATGTGAAAGATATGGCGCTTTCGCGCGACCCGCTGGAGCGAGTGCCATTCCTGGCAAATGTCTTTGGAGGGAGACCGAACACCTAGAACTGGTAGACAGGACGGTCGTTCTTCCAATATCAATCGTGCAAGTAGTCTTCTAAAAAAGTTGCGTCGCATGCTCCCTCGCTCGGAGCCTCGCGAAGTACGGCCCCGGTCTGTCGATCGCTTGTCATTTCATCAAACGTAAGTGGGCCGTCCGAAGGGCTAGAGGGTTCGCGCACAGTTTCAGATCTTACTGTGGGCAGTGTCCAGGCGTCAGAAAAAGTTGTCGGTTGGTTTCCTTGCTGAAAGGACACGGTCTGCGGCCTGCACTCGACGTGTTGAGGTGATGCAGGCATCGCAGACGTCAATCAATGTGAGCAGTGAGATTGCTCTCTTCTTGTCCAGGCTTGAGACGCTTGCCACGACGTCGACGTCCGAGGATGGTGTCGAGAAAGCGCCGAGGGCTGAAGCGGGCTGTCACAACAGTTGCGGTCCTCAGTTGAATTGAATTGAAGCGCTGGCTCGCGAAAAGCTCCCTCCCTCTCCGAGTCAGCAGGAGGATCTTCCTCAGTGGTTGCACAACAATTGAAGATCGAAGCAAACGCATTAGAGAGTAGCCTCTTTCGAGTTGATTTGAAGGGCTCGTGCAAGGGTCCGTCCCCTCTGTCCGGAGGAGGTCTTTCTCCAGTGGCTGCATACGATTCAAGATCGAAGCGAAGGCCACAAGGAGCAGCCACGTACTCGACGTCAAGTCTGTTGCTGCGCGGCCAAGCCCAGGGAGGCGGGCTCTGAAAGATTGATCATTCGCGTCTGGCAAGCCCATGATAGCAAGTGGTCGACGAAATGGTTGGCTGACCGATTGGTTGGCCGGCTTGTTGGCCGGCTGATCGATACATGCAAGAAAGCAAAACACGCAGACGAACGCGCAGAAACTCGTGTCAAGGAACAGACAAATCAATAGAAAAACGCGCATGTCTTTCAAAAACAAATTGATTCGAACTCGACAGCCTTTCCGTTCTTTCAACAAACAGCCTGCTTGCTCTTCTTACGCTGCAGGTGCTGGTGCTGGCGCTGCTCACTGCCTCTTCATCCATCCTTGAACAAGGTGCGCATTGTCGCGAAGTTGAACAGTGAAGCACGGCTGACTAAAAATGATCGGGCCTTAGTCGATGATGATCCTGCGTTGCAGGCCGAAGGAAATCAAGCTTTGGACCAGGCGGAGGTCGGGCCGGCCAAGTCGCGGAGCCATCCCTGAAGAAGATCCAGAGAAAACTGCAAATGGTCGCCTGGAGACTCGCGGAAAAGAATCTTACCCGCTTCGGCGAGAGTACGCAATCCAAATGCGTCCGACACGTACGCCTTGGTCTGATTAAAGGGCAAGAGATGCTCGAAACTTTCGTCGTCAAAGTACGCAAACCAGGCTGTCTCGCGAGGAAAGATCATGGTGTCCTTTTTTGCTTTGACGAGCACAAGCCTGGAAAGGGACGCGAATCGCGTCTTGTAGGAAGCCGCGTCCTTGTGATCGACCTCGTTGTTGAGAAATGGCAAAAACGTGTTGCTCGCAAGGTATGCTTTGTTCTCCCCGGGAATTTTGAGAAAGTTTGCTTGCGCAATGTGGTCCTGGATCAAGGCTGAATAAGCCGCGTCGCCAACAAGATCTGTCGCTTTCTTGCAGAGATAGCCAACCCAGCCCTCCGGATTGCAGCGCGGGAGGCTTGCCGTGCCTGCAAGCGGGCCGTTGATGCTCAAGAACCCATGTACAGGCGGATCGTTGAATCTCTCGATGTAGCCACGAATCACCAGATTGCCTTGGCTCAGGCCTACGGCGGAAAAACCCTTGGAGAGCTTGGCGTCGGCGCGGACTTTGGCTGCAAAGTGCTCCACCTGTCTGTTCATGTTCATGAAGAACCCGTTCGTGGTATCCTCGGGCTGGTTATCGCCGTCGCCAATGCACGTACTGTATACGCCAAGGTACTGTCCGGAGAACTCGGTGACTTGGGCCATGCCAGGATTGAAGCACGAGTCGCCCATGCCATGAGCAAAGACCAACGGCAGGGAGCCTGCCTTCCGCACGGCGACCTTGATCATGTCATCCTCCACACGAAGAGCCCTTTGGTCGAGCAATTCAGGGTTTAGCGATGTCAAGTCCACTTGACCCACTACGGCTTCCGCTTCCGCATGTTGTACGTGCGTAAAGCTCGCAAGCACCAGGGCGATAAGACCCACGAGGTCTCTCGCATGGGTCGTTGTCATCTTTCGCTTTCCTTTCCAGGCCCGGCTGGCTACCCACGCAACCAAGGTTTCCCTCTTCACTTCTTCCCTTCTTTTCCCTTCCCTTCCCTTCCCTTCTCTTCCCTTGCCGTCCCTCCCCCTCCTTCCCTCCCTTGCGTCGCGCTACAACTCGCAAGCTCCGCTCCGTCGCACCGCGAGCTCTGTTCGATTGCGCTCTCGCAAAGCGCGAGGTCCCGGCATCGCGGATCTTCCTTCCTCTTCTTCACCTTCTTTCTCCAAGTCCAACTTGAAGTCTACGCTCCGAAGAAAGGTAAGGGACCTAACTAGCGTAGAAACGGACCTAACAGGCGGTTTCTTTCCAAGTTCTGAACTTGAAGTTCAAGTTCGCGGGTTCTGCTTTGCTCTTTTTTTTTTTTCCCTTTCCGCGGACTTGGAGTCGCCTCGTCGTGGCCCAAGCAGACAAGCGCCCCAAGCGCTCCTCGCGCTACGGCCGAGGCTCGGGCGCTGCAGGCTGCCGCTGCCGCGCGACGATGCGCGTGCAGGGGCGCCCGCCTCCAGCTCCGCGAGCGCCTCCCCGCCGTCGCCTGCGGCGCGCGGAGCGGCACTCGTCGGTCAGAACAGAGCGGATGCGAGGCGGGTCGTGGCAGGGCTCGCAAAGCAGGGGCGGCTCGCTCGTTTCCCCTCGCCCCCGCTCGAGGCAACGTCGCGTCCCCGCGCGCCGCGTGCTCGGCGGCCGCCCTCCCGTGCTCTCCGTCCCGCGCCCGCCCGGCGCTGCGGCAGCGGTGCTTGCGCCGGCAGTGTAGACGCGGCAAGTGCGCGTCGCCAAGCAGCAGCGCAGCAGCAGCAGCAGCAGCAGCGGCAGCAGCAGATCCCTATCGCCCGCCGACCCGCGTCCTCCCTCCGCCCCGAGTCCCGGCGCCGCGCCGCGCTCGCGCTGGACGGCCTGGCGCGCGCCCGCGCGGAGGGCGGCGTGTGCGCGTGCGTGCGTGCGTGCGGGCGTGTTCGCGCGCGCGTGCTTTGGCGAGCGGCCTGGGAGTGGAACTCGCTCGCACGCGGCCGAGGCAGGCAAACAGACAGACAGACAGACAGACAGACCCATTCGACCATCCATCTTATCCGTCCATCCGTCGCCCTGCGCGCGAGGGGAACACCCTGCTTGCGCGCCGCCGAGCTAGCTGGCTGGCTGGCTGGCTGGCTGGCGGCCAGCCGCGCGTGCCACACCGCGCGGACGCGGCGCCTGGCGCGGCGCGAGACGTTTTTGCGGCCGTTCTGCACGCTACGCGAAGAACCGCTGACCGGCCGGCTCTGTCTTGGCGCATCTTAAGAGAGAGAAAGAAGACAGAGGCGCGGGAAGAAAGAAGGGCGAGGAGCGAGGCGACGTCACTCGCCCCTGCGCTGACCGCTTGCCAGTCGAGCGATCGTGAATATCTCTCTCTTTCTCTCTCTCTGTTTGCGAGAAAGAACACACATCATAGATAGCATCGAACGATGCGGCCCGTCATGCGCGGGACTCTCGCCAAGGATGACAGTGGCAAACTCGTGTTTGAAGGTCGCTGGGCAATGCAGGAAGCAGATCTTGCCAAAGTCGAGCTCTGTGCACCCTTCCAATACGAGCGAACGGGTGACCTCCCCCTTGTCAAGACTGTAGAGAGGAGCAGTCCAATAAAGACCGAAGCGCCGCCCCCACATCATTGTCTCGCGCGCAGTGGCCTTTTTGCTGGATTCTTTGACGTACAGGGCGTCACTCCGCAACTGGCCAGTAAATTCACCGAAAAGAACGTCACCATAACGTTTGCGAAGCGTTCGCCCTCCTCTGCTGACAAGGTCTATAGCGTCAAGGGCAGCGGCATGAACAAGCTTGGCAAGTTTACGTTGAGCGGGGAGCTCGACGAAAGCTCTGGACTGATGACAATTTTTCGCGAGTATGCGCCGCGTCGACGGGCTGCAAGTGGTCAAAACCGGCGACAGCGGGAACTGGGAATGTTGAGTAGCACAGGTGTATCCGCCGTTCGAACTCCAGCGACGGTGCGCGGTCAACGTAAGAAGCGAAACACCTTTGCTGCAGAGGCAGAGGTAGCGGCTGCTGCAACGGTAACGGCGGCAGGTGAGAACGAAGGTGGATGCTATGGCCCAGTGACAAAGTCGGACAAGGCGATGCTCGAGAAGCTGGCGGGCCTACTGGAGGACCTCATGGAGCGTGACACGCAGCGCTACTTTTGTGTCCCGGTAGACGCGGAGAAATTAGGCCTACTCGACTATCACCAAATCGTAGCGCATCCAATGGACTTGGGTACCGTCAAGACTCGAGCAAGCAAAGATTTTTACGCTACTGCTGTTGCCATGCAAAAGGATATCGAGCAGACCTTTTCCAATGCGTTGTTGTATAATGCTCGGGGGAGCGCTGTGTACAAAAAGGCAGCCGAACTGGCCGCCTCTTTTGCAAGTGGACTGCGCGAACTCTTGCAAATCACGACTCCGCGCTGCGTGCTCGGGAAAAGGCAGTCCATTCCCAAAGTGGCTTTTGAGGTCACGCACGAGTCCTCGCTCGGACCTAAGCGTGTCAAGCGCTCGCACTCTTCAAACAGTGGTGGGCAGAGCAATGCCTCAAGTGGCTCAAAGAAATCCAAGGTGAAGCAGCTCGGTGAAGGAGGAGGAGGAGGCGTTGGCAACAGTGTTGTTGAGGATGAGGAAGTGGCTCGACTCCGCGCCCAAGTGGCTTCCATGTCACAACATCTGCAGCAACTTCAGGGCGCTTCTCCTATCGGTCCATTGAGCCCTTTTGGGAATGATTTGGGCTTTGACATTGATTTCGACGCCGCTGCCCCTATTCCCCTTGCCCCTGCCCAGCCCATCAAGCGATCTGCCAAGTCTGAGCGCGCGCTCGCGCGTGCGCAGGAGTTGTACGAGATGAAACGACGTCTTGGCCGGGATATTAATCTTCTCAATGGAGACAAGTTGCGGCGTATCCTTGACATGATTGCTGCTGCTGGCGTCGAGCTTCCAATTTCCGCCTTTGGCGAGATCGAGCTTGATCTCGACCTCCTCGACGAAGACACGCTGAAAAGCGTGCGGAAATTTGTCTCGCGTCAGCTGCAGGCCATTCAGCCCAACTATCGTCCAGTGGCTTGACAGGGAGGGAACACCTTTTGGCTCTCGCGCATTGCCTACCCTTCCCACCTACCGAGGTCTCCCCTCCCGCACACAAACAACCTGAAAGCCGGCCACAGCCACCTGCATGTACAATTCTGATTCTATCTACACTACTCACCATGTTCGTCTCCTTGCTTTCCCACTCTGGGTGGCCCCCGCCGCACTTCTATCTACTGCGACGAGTCAGCTCCTCCTCGTGAGCCCTGTCCTACGCCGAGTCAGCTCCTGACAGGGCGCCGCCCCCGCCTTCCCTTTCTCCCTCGGGGGACCCGGAGCAGGTGTCCCTCCGGACTGACGCGAGACGACGCAAGGCCCGCGACGCTGCGACGCCGCGACGCCGCGACGCCGCGCCGCCGCGACGCCGCTGCCGCGCGGCCCCCTCGCCGCC
>KN805429.1:0-14134 GCA_000818945.1 Schizochytrium sp. CCTCC M209059
CCGCCGCGTCGGCCGGCGCTCTCGCCGCAGCGGGCCGGCGCTCTCGCAGCTGCTGCCAGCGCCGCCGCTGCTACGCTGCTACTGCTAAACCCTGCCCGCTAAGCCGCAGAAGAAGGTGCGCGCGCCCTCGCAGAGCGAGCGAGCAGACTTTACTCGGCGGCGCAGGGCATACCTTCACCGCGCGCGGGCTCGGGCGCGCGCTGCAGACCGCGGGCGCGCGGCAGCTGCAGGTGCGGCTTCAGACCCGGCAGAGAGACCTCGCGCGGGGCGCGGCGGAGCGGAGCGGGGAGGGCAGACGCGCCGAGGCGGCTCCAGGTTGACTGACTGACCTGCCCGCCCTTCGAGCACACCCCGGCCTGCGAGCGCGGCGACGCCAGCCCGCGAGCTGCGCGGGGCCTGCGTGCGCTCGGGGGCGCTCGCGGGAGGCGAGGCGGGAGGGCAGACCTGCGGAGCGAGCGAGCGAGCGAGGTACGGAGCGAGGGAGCGAGGTACGGAGCGAGCACGCAGCGGCGCGGCGCGGCGCGAAGATGACGCGCGAGACGATGCAGGAGGTGCGCGAGACCTTGCGCGGCGTCGACGTCGTCCGCGTCCGCAATGCGCTCATCACGCACAGCTTTGTCGCTTCGAAACATGTGGCCGAGTCCGAGGATAATGCCGGGCCCGACGTTGGCGAGCATGGGCCCGGCCGCGCGACCATGAATCCAATGGCAAGAGCGACGACGGCGCGCGCCAAAAAGGATACCGTCGATCCGTACCTGCGCGAGGTCCTTCAGGCGCTCATGAACGTGCTCCTGCCCACGGACATTTGTAGGCTCATCACAGCTCTCGATCTCGCCAACACAAATGCAAGCCCGCGACGTAATGCCGGCGCAAACGAGGCGGGCCACGGCAAGACCGTCTCGGCGTCCGCATTTGCGCAAGCCGGGGCCTCGCTCATCCGCCGCGCGAATAGCCTTCCCAACATTCTCGAAAGCGGGAAAAAACGACAGCGAAGAGATTATTTTATTGCTCTCATCTCGAACCGGACCCACACCGGCGTCGAGGAGGACGCCATCTTTGTGTTGCGAGCGCACGTCAACCGATCGAAAGATGGCGTCGGTCCGAATGGCACGATCATGCGCAAAACCAAGTCGCTCAAGCGTCTCTCTTGGAAAAGAAGTGGACCAAGGAGCGCAAAGGGTCGCCCTGGAAGGCTGGTGGAAGAGCAGAATGAAGATGAAGTTGAGGAGGACGGCCAAGAGGCCGGCGCCTTCAAGCCACCAAGAATGAGCGTACTTCGTGATGCGGGCTCCTACGTCGGCGACTCCATCGCCAAGGCACCGCACTCGAGCGTTAGCCTCGCGATTGTCAAGATCTTTCCCATTTGGTCAGACTTGCGCATTTCACTCAAGGGCCGAGGCCTCGTCCGCCTTGCCTCAGCTGGTGACTCGATGAGAATCGGGACCGTATCCATCCGCAGCATGTGGCGCTTGGTTGTGTCGCTGACGCGAGCGCGATCCATCGCCAAAGCAAACAATTACTTTCCTCAAGGGCCCTCGCACAAATGGATCGAAATTTACCTGCAAGACCTTTTACCTGGTGCTACGCCCCCTGGTCTCGGGGCGCCTTCTTCGCGTCAACAAAAGGATGCCGACGCCGACGGCGAGGAGGCCGCCAATGGAAAGAACGAGGACGCGCAAGACGATGTCGATGATGACGACGATGAAGATGACATTGGCGACGACGTTTTCGAGCATGTCGATATCGACGGAAGCTCCGGTCTTGACATTACCGACGCCATCGTGATGCCGCCGGTGAATCTTGCCCGGAATCAAGCCCACGAGGTGGACGGTCATCTTGACCACCTCGCGCAAGGACATCTCTCCGACGACGATGAAGACACGGACGATGCGACAAGCGTGTCTGTGCACACAGACTTGCCCAACTTTTCTTCGGTGGCCGCCAGCGCAGATGCCGCTTCCGTATCGAGTCGGGCCCGCGAGGACTCGCGCTCCCGCCTTTCTCTCAATTCGCGACTCGAGGCCGAGCAGGAGATCACCGCCGAAATCCGTACCATCATTCAGACCACGCTCAACCTCGACGATCTCACCACGCAAGACGTCATTACGCGCTTGGAAGCAAAATTCGGGCCCAAGCTCATGTCCAACTTCAAAAAGTCTTTCATTGACGAAAAAATCATCCTCATGTATGGTCAGCAGGAACCTCCTTCCCGCATCATTGCAGGTCTTTACTTGGGCACCGAGTACAATGCGTCTGACTTTGGGACGCTGCAGAATATCGGCGTCACCACCATCGTCAATGTGACCAAGGAGATCAAAGACTTTTATCCTGGACATTTCGACTACCTTCGCATCTCGGTCAAGGATCAAGAGACCTCGGATCTGCACACGCACTTTGCGGAGGCATGCGAAAAGATTGCTCACGCTCGCGCAGAAGGTCATACTGTCTTTGTGCATTGCCAGCGCGGAATTTCGCGTTCTGCGACCATCGTCATTGCCTTTCTCATGCAGTCGCGTCGCCTGTCCTTTGCGGACGCCTACAACATTGTCAAACGCAATCGCCCGATCATTAAGCCCAATCGCGGCTTTATCAAGCAGCTCAATCGTTTCGAGGAAGAGGTCAACTAGCATGTTGACTCGGCAGCGGCTGCTCACTTTTTCCTCACAATAAAATGATCAATAATTTCGTCTCACTCGTGGTATTACTACTACCTCCATGCATCCTGCTTCTTCTCGGGTATTGGTATCATCGTTTCTTTCAAGAAGAGTGAATGGTAGTAGTGCCACCTTCCTTGGGCGATCAGCAACACTGAAAAGGGGGGTTCTCGGACCACCTAGGCAATGGACTGCGTTGGATAAGGGAAGGACCGCGCACAGGCAGTAAGCAACCAAGGAGCTTTAATCTAAAACGACACGAGAATCGGTTCATATTTTATCGCCCCCCAATGGCGAGGCGATCGCCCAAGAATTAATTAACGAATGAATGAATGAATGAATGAATGAATGAATGAATGAATGAATGAATGAATGAATGAATGAATGAATGAATGAATGAGTGAGTGAGTGAATAAAATGTTTTTCGTGTCACAGCAGAGTGAAGAAGAACGACGCGTGCGGCGCGTGCGCCGCGTGGGTGAATGCCAGACTAGGCCCCAGAATGGGGCCACATTATGTGCAGCCGCGGAAAGGAAAGAAAGGAGAAAAGAAGGGGAAACGATCGGGTAGATTCACGCGACTGATGGATCCCCCCCTTGGCAATTTTTGATTTTGAAACTTTTTAGCTACATTTTTTCAAAGTTTTGCTATGATTAATATGAGGGCCATCAAAATTTCGGAATTTCGTGCTCAGTAGAGCAATATAGCGCAAACATTAAGGACACATTGTATGTGTCTTCGCTGTGGACCTCACAGCCGGCCAGCCTTTTCTTCCGCAGACCTCACAAGGGTGCTTCAGTGACGCTGCTCACAGTTTTATGCTACGCATGGGCAAAAAACCATGCGCAACATGGGCAAAAACCATGCGCAACATGGGCAAAAAACCATGCGCAACATCCTCACATGTTAAGATTGACCTCCGCACCGCGTGCGCCCTTGCACCTTTGGCACGGGACTAACCAACACACCGCTCAAGAAACAGACAACCCCCCTGTTTAAGCAAAAATCGTGTCACAACTAGTGGGTAGTCGTGTCGGTCGCGGGTCGGTGGTGGTCCAAAGCAAACCCAAAAGCAAACCCAAAAGCAAAAGCAAAAGCAAAAGCAAAAGCAAAAGCAAAAGCAAAAGCAAAAGCAAAAGCAAAAGCAAAAGCAAAAGCAAAAGCAAAAGCAAAAGCAAAAGCAAAAGCAAAAGCAAAAGCAAAAGCAAAAGCAAAAGCAAAAGCAAAAGCAAAAGCAAAAGCAAAAGCAAAAGCAAAAGCAAAAGCAAAAGCAAAAGCAAAAGCAAAAGCAAAAGCAAAAGCAAAAGCAAAAGCAAAAGCAAAAGCAAAAGCAAAAGCAAAAGCAAAAGCAAAAGCAAAAGCAAAAGCAAAAGCAAAAGCAAAAGCAAAAGCAAAAGCAAAAGCAAAAGCAAAAGCAAAAGCAAAAGCAAAAGCAAAAGCAAAAGCAAAAGCAAAAGCAAAAGCAAAAGCAAAAGCAAAAGCAAAAGCAAAAGCAAAAGCAAAAGCAAAAGCAAAAGCAAAAGCAAAAGCAAAAGCAAAAGCAAAAGCAAAAGCAAAAGCAAAAGCAAAAGCAAAAGCAAAAGCAAAAGCAAAAGCAAAAGCAAAAGCAAAAGCAAAAGCAAAAGCAAAAGCAAAAGCAAAAGCAAAAGCAAAAGCAAAACCAAGACCAAGACCAAAACCAAAACCAAAACCAAAACCAAAACCAAAACCAAAACCAAAACCAAAACCAAAACCAAAGCAGCAGCACCAGCAGCCCCAGCAGCACCAGCAGCACCAGCGCATCGTCGCGTCATCATGCCTTCTCCGGCAAAGAGCACCGCTACTGTTTCTACCAGCAAGATGAAGTTCGATATCAACGGCTCGACAGTAAGCACAGCCACCATGGACGCTTTTGTAGAGTGTATTGTGAGCCCCGATCTTCAAAAGGTGCCTGGCATCGGCCCTGTCAGCGAGGCCAACCTACTGGAGAGGGATGGCATCGACAATACCTTCCAGCTCATCGGTGTCTTCTTGCGCCTCAAGGGGGGTGACATGAACATGGTCCAGCACACGGAGGCCTTTAGGTATTACCTTGAGTCTTGTGGCGTTTCTGCACGGCACCTCGACACCGTTGTCCTCGCCATCGCGGGAAAGGTCAACGCGATCTTCAATGGCATCTTCAACGCGGACGAGTACAGACAAGTTCTCAAGCAAATGAAGGCGCAAGAGGAAGCAGACCAGCTCATTGCTGAAGAGGAAGACCAAGAAGAAGAGGCAGCAGAACAAGAAGGAATAAATGAATAAATGATGAATAAATAAATGAATGAATGAATGAATAAATGATCGATTGGACGGTTGGTCCTTTGAGGACTCGTTCTTCGACGTAAAGACTCTTGAGACAAATGAAAATCAAACGTAGACTGGCCAAACCATGGAGCGCGGCCGATGAAAACTCGCCCTTTGGGCTCGCTCGTCGCAGATTTTCAATCCACCATGTCGTCGCATCATGGCATAGCGAAAGAAATTTGTAAAACTCTCCTTTTTTTTCTTCGACAAAGGCGATTCGTCTGAGACGCAGACGCAGCTTGGTGGCAAGGTTGCCTATCAAAGCGAGGAGTGGCGTGGCGCGGCTCGTGTGATCTGCGCGCACGCGTCCGCGTCCAGGTTAACCTCGCAAAGCTTTGCCAAGAGAGCTTTTGTCCTGTTGAGATGGCCGGAGATGGCCAAGCCGCCGCGGATGGCCGCCACGAGGTCGTCGCTGCCGCCACCGCCACCGCCGCTCCCGCCCACAAGCAGCTGGACAGCGCTGGCGAGGAGATGGGCGGCGAAGCAAACGCACAGAACGCCGAGGAGGACGAAATGTTGGTGACGACAGCCGCGTCCAGACAGCGGAAACGGGCAGCAACCCGGTCGAGACGCGCCGTTGTGGGCGGGTCCACCGCAGTGCGGCGCACGACGGCGTCGAGCTCGGGAGACGTAGCCCACCACAAAATCTCGGACGATGGCGAAAATGGTTCAGGAGAGAACAGCGGTACAGACATTCACGCCGCGCCAGCGGCAGAAGACAAATCCCTCGTTGAAGTGGCGCGCGAGCTTCGTGCAAACCCCAATTATGAGGCCGAGCAGCGCGCTGCTGAAAAAGCCAAGTTCCTTGCCAATGTCAAGGCGCAGCAAATCGCCCTTGCCTCGGCCAAGGAACGGGCAACGGGAACTGTGTATACGGAACGACTCGAGACTGGATGGAAGCCAACGCGGCGCATGCAGGCCATGAGTGAGGAGGAGCGCCGACGAATACGTACAGAAAACCACATTCTAGTGGATGGTAAGGACATCCCACCGCCAATTGACTCCTTCTGGGCAATGCGCATTCCTCGCACCTTTGTCAAGGCCTTGGCCAAAAAGGGTATCAAGTCGCCGACGCCAATCCAAATGCAAGGTCTGCCCGTTGCTTTCAGCGGTCGCGATATGATTGGCATTGCATTCACGGGTTCAGGCAAGACAATCACGTTTACCCTTCCATTAGTGCTTCTGGCTTTGGGCATGGAGATGCGCGCCCCTTTGGTGGGCAGCGAGGGCCCGTTCGGGATCATTATGGGACCTTCCCGCGAGCTGCAGGCCCAGACCTTTGAGGTGATTCAGGGTATCTTGGCCTCGATGCGCGAGGATGACCCGAGCTCTTATTTCCCGTCGATTCGCGCCATTCTTGCAATTGGCGGTCAAGACAAGCGCGAGCAGCTTGGCGACTACCGCCAGCGCGGCGCGCACATTGTGGTGGGTACTCCAGGTCGCATCATTGACTTTTTGCAGCGGGGCCAACTCAACCTTGATGTGTGTAGGTATGTGTGTCTCGACGAGAGCGATCGCATGATTTCGGAATTCGACGAGGAGCTACAGACTGTGCTCGGGTTTTGTAAATTACAGCGTCAAATGTTGCTCTTTAGTGCGACCATGCCCACTCGACTTGTCGAGTTTGCCCAGACCTCGCTCGTGCAACCCATTACAGTGAACGCAAGTCGTGCTGGCGCGGCGAATTTGAACGTGATTCAGGAGATCGAATTTATGCGCGACGAAGCGCGTATTCCGCACCTGCTGCAGACACTGCAAAAGACGCCACCTCCAGTGGTCATTTTCACGCAAAACAAAAAGGACGTCGACGATATTTACGAATATTTGTTGCTCAAGGGCGTGGAAGCCGTGGCAATCCACGGTGACAAAGCTCAGGAGGAGCGTAGCGCCGGTCTGCGGCAGTTCAAGGCCCACATCAAGGACGTGCTCGTGGCTACAGACGTGGCGGCCAAGGGTCTCGATATCGACAACATTCAGCATGTAATCAACTTCGACATGCCCAAAGAGATTGAGAACTACGTGCATCGCATTGGTCGTACGGGCCGTGGAGGGCGTGCAGGTGTGGCCACTACGTTTTTGAACAGCGGCGTAGACACCTCTGTGCTTTTGGATCTCAAGCATCTTTTGCGCGAGGCCAAACAGAGAATTCCGCCCGTCCTACTGCAGATCGAGGATCCCTCTGAAAAGTTCGCAGCCGATGCCGGTCAGGATGGCTCGTTTGGCGGCGGCGATGCGGGCGATTCATCATGCGCATATTGCGGTGGTCTCGGTCACGAAATCACAACGTGTCCAGCGCTCGCGGAAAAGTTACGCAGAGAACAGTCTTCGATCCGAGATGTCGTGGGCGGGGCGGCCTTTGGTGGCGACTGGTAAGCCCCGAGAAAAACGGTTCCCCTCGGTTTTTCAAGCGTGCAGCTGTGTTGGCACTGTTGTTGCGTTGGCGCTGCAGACCTCGCGCAGAATGCACAAAAAATTGTCAATGTGGCTCGACGTTGTCGACCACTGCGTGCACATGCGAAATCGAGCGCGTCGTTCGGGGTCCTCTGGCGTGCCCCGAGACTCTTCAGACCCAGCTGTGAGCGAAAGCTGGATGCCGCGGTCGCGGAGTGCGGCAATGACGGCCTTGTTCATCTCGACAAAGAGAATGTTGATGGCGGGCTGGCGTACGAGGTTGCATCCCGGGGTCGCTGCGATGCCGCGAGCAAGGTCAGATGCACGGTCATTGGCGTTTCGCGCAGAGCGCAGCCAGAGATCGTTCTCGAGGTATGCGAGCATTTGCGCGGCAAGAAAGCATTGTTTTTCCAAAAAGTGGCCCGCACGTTTGCATCGAAATCGTGCTTCGGCAAGACGTGATTGCGCAGACGTGAAGAAGACAATGGCTTCGCAGCAAAGCGTGCCGTTCTTCGTCGTCCCCAGGGAGAGAACATCTACGCCTGCTTTCCAAGTCATTTCTGCGGGCGTTGCCTGCGACTCAGCTTGCAAAGCGTTGGCGAAACGTGCACCGTCCATGTGCACCAACATGTTGTGTTTGTGGGCGAGAGCGGCAATGGCCTCGATCTCTGCAATGCTGTAGACACCACCACCATCTTCGGTGGGTTGCGTTACGGAGACAGCGCTGGGGACGTTTTGGTGCGGAGCCTTGGGATTTGCGGCTCTGCTCGCGAGTCGTGACTCGAGCGTGTCGAAAACGAGTTTGCCGTCAGCGTCGGCGTCAACGAGCTCGAGCTTTGCGCCTCCGGAAAAGAACTCGGGGGCACCGCACTCGCTGGTGGCAATATGCGCGTTTCGCGAGCAGTAGGTCGATCCATAGGGGGGAGTAAGGCACGCCAGGGCGAGAGCATTGGTCGCCGTGCCGTTAACGAGGAGCAGGACTTGGGCGTCTGGTCGTTCGAACACGTCTCGTACTGCGTCAATCGCCTTTGCAGTCCACGCGTCACCTCCGTACGATGCTGCTGGCCCGGCCTCGGGTCCCAAGGCCGTCGCCACGGCTGCGAGCACTTCGGGCAGCGCTCCAGCGACATGGTCGGCGCCAAAGTCCATGGCTGCCAATCTAATCGCAACTGCGACTGCGACTGCGACTGCGACTGCGACTGCGACGGGCACAAGGCTAGCCTCCGAGGCGGCGCAAGGGGAAACGCGGAGTGACCCAATCAAGCCAGCTTGAAGCGTTTCGTTGTCTGTGCAGCGAGCGCTATATGTGGTATGATTTGGCGCCCTGGAAAGCAAGATTGCAAAACGGGGACTACGGAACTTGGAAAGCGCTTGCTTGCTTGAAAAGGTTGTGGACATGAGAACGAATGTAAAGGCGGACGTCGAGACGAAAAGGAAAGGTTCGAAAAAAGCTTGTTAAGAAAAGAATGAGTTTACAGGTCAAAATACAGAGTTGTGTTGTACTAAATTGTCAGTCAGATGTCAGATGGCGCACGCAAAGAATGGGGGGGGGGGGGGGGGGTTGTCAAAAGCCAGATCCTGGGCTCGCTCAGCGAAGCTTTTTTTTGCGCGGGGTGCGGAGTTCTTTCTTGCGCAGCAAAGGAATCAAGAATCTCACTCGCTGAGCACACGATAAGCAATGGCGTCGAGATTGGGACGGGCGTCGCGGGGATGGAGCTTTGTCAAATGATAATACCAGAGGAGCGGCGTAATATACCAGGCAACAACGAGGTCAGAGGTGTAGTGGTGCCTCGAGGCGAGAATGAGGAAAGTCTCGAGAACGCAGAGTACGAGGAGCGCAGCCCCGATAATTCGGTTGCGCTTGGGTGAAATCCAAAAGGCAGACTCACCATAGTGAAAGACGGAAAAGCTCAAGACCAACATGAGGAGCATGTGACCCGAAAACATGAGGTCGCCACAATTGTGATAAATGTTGCCGAAAATGTAGAAACACTCGACGAGCGTTGGCTTGAAGCGCTCGGGATGCGCCGCGGTGAGACATCGATCGGCAGCGCCGGGTGTCGACGTAGAGAGATAGAGAGCGGCACGCAATGTCTGGCCAAGCGCGTAAACGGATGAGGTACGGAGCACCACATTGACAGCGTGCGGCTTGGGATTTCGTGTCCCTGCGCTGGCATTATTGACAAAGAGCGCAAGGAGCATGGCGCCGGCCGTGATGCATACGGCAAAGAGTGGA
Source organism: Schizochytrium sp. CCTCC M209059 (assembly GCA_000818945.1). NCBI lineage: Eukaryota > Bigyra > Thraustochytrida > Thraustochytriidae > Schizochytrium > Schizochytrium sp. CCTCC M209059. The sequence continues at coordinate 9,607 of KN805429.1, forward strand.
AGGTCCACGATGCCAGAGTCTGCTGCCACAGGACTGAAACGCGGAATGACCTCGTGGCCGAGATCTGGAAGTCGTTTGACGGCCAGATCTTGCGGATATCGGTAAAAAGCAACATTGAGAAAGACGATCGAACCCCCATAAATGAGCACGAAAGCATTGCGTACGATCGCCTTCCATTGCTTGCGCAGGAGAAAGGCCTCCTCGTGTAGTCGCCACCAGAATCCGCCGCTCAAGACGAGGGCTTCGCTCACGACAGTTCCACCATCCGTGTACAACGAGCTTATGCTGCACGCTCGTCGTCCCGTTCGACGCGCGGCTATAGGCCTTGAATGGCTGGCAGAAGGCGTGTGTTCGAGCTCGTCGCTGTTCGATGAGGCGAGCATGAGGGCGCAATCTTTGCTCGTCTCTCGCTCCTGCGAGGGCGAGGCGACGTGAGGCGGCCTGACGCGAGACGGGGCTGGATGACGAGGCAACGCGAGGCAAGTATCGCGGAGGCGCGCCGACCTGAATGGACAGTGAGGACCAACACGGTGACAGTCAATCAAGGCATCAATCACTTTTGGCAAATACCGTCCTTGGACTGCATTTAGCCAGTCAGTGGCAGGATAGCCTAGCAGATAGCCTGGCTAGCTTTCGACCGAGGTTTTCAAGAAGGAAATCGGCGAAAAGAAGTCCACAAAGATGATGGCTCATAGCAAGTAGGTAAAGGGCGAGCACAGAGCACGTTTCATCGCATGACGACTCGGATGAACCTTTTGAATGAGAAATCTTGTATAAATGGTCGAAAGGCAACGCCGGCGTCTTAGTTCGAGGCCCGTCAGGACGATGACTTACTGTTCATGTGGTCATGAGCGTTTTCTTTTTCTTATTGAAGGTGAAGATAGAGAGAGGCGAGAACGTATGGAGACAGGAGATGGAGGAGGTAAAGGAGGTGGTGGAAGAAGAGCCAAAAGGAGTCCGCCACTGCAAAGAATAGTCAAGAAATGTCGTCTTTTGGTGAGTTTTACACCAGCGATCTTGGCTTTTGTAGACCTTTAACATTTTTAAGCAAGGGCGCAAACCACGGGCTGAGCTCGACCACCTTGCTTGCGATAATTGCATTGGCTTTGGTTTGGGTCGTTTCAAGGGAAAGAGTCCTGCAGGTTGTGAAATATTTGTTTTTTCAATTTATTTCGTTTCGTTTCATTTCGTTTCTCTTCTTTTTGAATAGTCCGTTCATGCGATGCAGCGCAATTCTGTTTTCTGTAACGTGCACGTGGAGCTTCTTGTAGCATTTGCACGTTTTGAAAGTGATGCCATGCGTCGACGACGAGGAGGAGGAGGAGGAGGCCGTTGTCATACTGCGTTGGATGTCGCGCTGTTTAAGCAGTGCTAGGGCCAATTGATCAGCGGCTTAGGTGATCCGTGCGACAGCTTAGTCTCTCTTACCGTCCTTCTTGACTAAAACCTCGCTCCCGATTTTCAGGCGGCCATATCGGCCTCGAGACGCTCACGATGCTTCATCTCGTCTTGCTTGCCTTTCCTCGCAAGTTCAACGAGCATCTTGTAGGACCTCGTCGTGCCTTTGAGCTCGTCGGCATGCTCTTGCTTGTTTCCCTTGAAGCGCTCTTCCGAAGTCTTCCAAATGTCTCGGTGACCTCGCCAACCGCCTTTTGGAGGCGCGCTACGCGATCTTTCAGTTCGTGCAGAGCATCTGCGTCTCTCTCAAGTCGCCCTCAGCTTTGTCTTCAGTTGCCTGACTCGCGTCTTATGGGGGAGCGGCATTGTCGTCCTTTCATACGTTATACTTTCCATTTTTGCCCTTGAGAAAAGAGTGTGATCGGATCGAGCTGACTGTCGAGCTAGCCACATTGGATCTCGCTCATGTACGTACAGTTTCAAGGCTCAAAAAGGTCGTCTAATCCACAGAGCTCAGAAGCGACGAGTGTCTTATAAGATTGTGCGTGTTCCATCTCAAGTAGAAGAAGAATCTTCCATTTCTCTTTTCGCTTGAGAGCTCTCAAGGCTCACCGAAGGCCATAAAAGGCTCAAGTTGGGAAATGCCGGCCTCGAGCAAAGCCAAGGTTTGCTCATTGGAGTCGCCGGCGCTCGAGATTTGCCAATCTTGCATGTGCTTCTTAGTAACAACCCGGTCGCCTGGGAAACGGACAAGGACGCCGATATCTTCGTTTTGGGAGCACTCGATTGCGACAGGGCGGTGTTCGGGCGACAAGGCTAGAAACTGAGGTGCGGACGGCGCAATGACAAGAAATCCACGGCATCGATTTGCGTCGCTGTCGTGGTCGGCGGCAGCCTCCCAGAGTTTCGTGGTGTCTGTCCAGTAGTCATTCGTAGGTGTGAGTTTCCAAACGTCAAGGATGCGAAATGTATCATTGTCGGCGTTGTAGCAATCAAGCGGCGAAAAGTGGCCTTTGAAGGGGGTTTGGCCGGCGATCGTCATGTTGTAGTTCATGATGACCATGCAAGAGCCGCCGAGAGCTGCTTGCAAGGTGTCTCGGAATTCGTTGGCGTCCTTGAAGCGATCGGCGTAGCAGCACACGTGCAAGATCCCTGCGTTCCAGCTGAGCTGGGAGAGCTGCGCAAGCGTCATGCCGCGCGCCTTCACATTTGTCGCGGACACGGCATCTTTGGCGCCGTGTTCGGGTGTTCGCTGCCACGCAAGGACCTCGTCCTCCTGCGTGCGTCTAGGTGGTTGTTCAAGGAGCTTGTCTGCCTCGTGTAGCTTCAAGTGCAGGGCGTCGACGACGACAGCGAGCGAGGCCAAGCCGCACGCGGTGTCTCCCACCTGTTTGCGGAAAGCTCTCTCGAGCCAGCTCTTGCGAGACGTCGTCGCGGTCTCCGACCTCGCGCTCGTCTGGCGCTCGTCGCCGGAGGCGCTGGTCGTCTTCTTCGCCTCGTTCGGCGTCGGAGGAGGGTCGTCCTCCGCCATGACGGCGACGCTGGATGGATACCGTGCTCGATCCTCCCGGCGCCAGGGTCGAGGCCGGGCAGCCGCGCGTCGGTTGGCAGCAGTGCCGCTGCCGCTGCCGCTGCCTGCGTCCGGCGCTGGCGAAGTCCGCGAGGAAGGCCTCGTTCGTCCTCGCCACTCTTGGAACTCCTCGGCCCGTTGGCGTGCGCGCGAGCGTGCGCGCCGTCGCCGGCACCGCCTCAGAACTGGCAGCTAGCTAGCTAGCTGGCGAGCGAGCAGGACGCGCTGGTCCTCGCTCGCGAGGTTCTTTCTTGGTGGCCGCCGCCGCTTCCGCCGCATCATCATCGAGGATTGTGTGCTGCCAGGGATCCATCCGTCCTCCTCGTGAGGATCCTGCTCCTGATCATGATCAGGATCATGAGCGACGGCGGCAACAAGTTCGCAAAGGAGAGCTCCGTCTCTCGCAAGGAGAGAGGCCGGCCCTCGGTCGCCGCTGGTCTCGGCCGGCGGCACGGAGAATGCCGCGTGCGGACCGTGGACTTGCGCTGCAGCAACCAGCCATAGCTAGCTAGCTCCAAGACCCCGGCCTCTCAAGACTCCGCATCTCGCGCTCCTCGATCGACCCGGCCGAGCTGGCGCTTCCTTTCGTCCCCTGCCTGCCTGCCTGCGTGTGCTCTGCTCTTTCTTTCCAGCGCCGCCCTGCTTGGCAGCGAGTGAAGTTGGCCCAAGCGACAGGCAGCACTGGCAGGCAGGCAGGCAGGCAGGCAGGCAGGCAGGCAGGGACTGCAGACACACGAATCCTGCTTGTGCCTGACTAGCCCGGCAGGAACTTGCAAGAAAGACCTCCTCCGCCCGCTCTTGCGCTTCTCCGCCTCGGGCTCCGCCTCCTCCTCGGCGGAGCGAACGAACCTCTGCAGCTCCAGCGAGGTCGCGTCAACCAGAAAGAGCAGGTCCTGCCTGGCCGGCGGCGTCCACCCATCCGAGCACGCGGCCACCCATTCGTTATCTCGATTCTATCCTCTTCTATTCTGTATCCGCCGTCCTGCCAAGCTCCCATTCCGCGCCTGCTCCGCTTCGGCCGCGACCCGCGCGCGGCACGTTTGCAGAACGTGCTGGGAACGGTCCGCCCGGAACAGGCGGGCATCCGGAAGAGCCTCCTCCGTCCATTCTGCCGGGAGGGAGGGAGGGCGGCAGCGCGGGCCTCCGCGTCGGCCAGGGGCTGCACGCAGCCAGCCAGCCAGCCAGCCAGCCATCTATCCTTCCGCGTCGCGCGGCGTGGAGTCGGGTCGGGCCGGGTCGGGTCGAGTCCAATCCATCCGGCCTGGCAGCCTGGCTGCGACGGGGAGAGAGCGAGGGGTTAGGATTCGACCTCCTTCTTTTGCGCACCAATCGTCCCCTTGTTTTTGTCTACCTACAGAGGCACAGACAGACACAGAGAGTGAGAGAGAGTAAGAGAGAGAGAGAGAGAGAGAGTGAGCGAGGGCCGCACGTTTTGCTCCCTATCTATCTATCTATCTAGCTGCCTATCTTATCTGCCTCGCGCCGTTGACCGCCGCTTGACTCTTGGCGCTTGCCGCTCGCATCCTGCCTCGCTCGCGCAGGCGGGCGGGCGGGGGGGGG
>KN805429.1:14674-72723 GCA_000818945.1 Schizochytrium sp. CCTCC M209059
GGGGGGAGGGAGAGGCAGGACGCGGGAGCGAGCGTGCATGTTTCCGCGCGAGACGACGCCGCGCGCGCTGGAGAGGAGATAAGGCGCTTGGATCGCGAGAGGGCCAGCCAGGCTGGAGGCGAAAATGGGTGGAGAGGATAGTATCTTGCGTGCTTGGACGAGGAGACTGACGAGGAGGACGGATACGTCGATGATGATGTGCACAGAGAAGAAGCAGTTCGAAAGCGACTACTAGCAAGCAAGATGGGCAAGACGAAGGAGGTACGTGAAAATGGAGCTGCCACGCGGGATTGTCCACCGTGACCGTATGGATACAGAAAAAAAGAGAAGAAAAACGGTTGGACGTCAGCCAGTCAGCCTTCTGCCTGTCTACCTGCTCCCGAAGGTTCTTTGCCGCGCACGCAAGAGCGTGACAAGGATAGACAAGCAGGGCAGAGATGAAAGCGTTGTTGTCGCACCAGGAGATTTCTGTATCCAAACGGTTGCGCGAGGATTTGTGCGATTACGTGGGCTAGGCCTCACCTAGCAACCGACGGGAGAAACAGAGAGACTAACTTTATTCTCGGTTGTTCCTGATTTGGTTCGATTCGATTGAATTTGCGTAGCACGTCAACCTTGTCGTCATCGGCCATGTCGATGCCGGCAAGTCGACCACCACCGGTCACTTGATCTACAAGTGCGGTGGTATCGACAAGCGTACCATCGAGAAGTTCGAGAAGGAGGCCGCCGAGCTCGGTAAGGGTTCCTTCAAGTACGCCTGGGTTCTTGACAAGCTCAAGGCCGAGCGCGAGCGTGGTATCACCATCGATATCGCCCTCTGGAAGTTCGAATCCCCCAAGTTCGACTTCACCGTCATCGATGCCCCCGGCCATCGTGATTTCATCAAGAACATGATTACCGGCACCTCGCAGGCCGATGTCGCCGTTCTCGTCATCGACTCGTCCCAGGGTGGTTTCGAGGCCGGTATCGCCAAGGATGGCCAGACCCGCGAGCACGCTCTCCTCGCCTTCACCCTTGGTATCCAGCAGATCATCGTCGCCATCAACAAGATGGACGACAAGACCACCATGTACAGCGAGGCCCGCTTCAACGAGATCGTCAGCGAGGTCTCCGCCTACCTCGGCAAGGTCGGCTTCAAGCCCAAGAAGATCAAGTTTGTCCCCATCTCTGGCTGGGCTGGTGACAACATGATTGACAAGTCCGACAACATGCCCTGGTACAAGGGACCCTACCTGCTGGAGGCTCTTGACAACATCAAGCCCCCCAAGCGCCCCATCGACAAGCCCCTCCGCCTTCCCCTCCAGGATGTGTACAAGATTGGTGGCATCGGCACGGTCCCCGTCGGCCGCGTTGAGACCGGTGTGATCAAGCCCGGTATTACCGCCTACTTTGCCCCCACCGGCGTGCAGACTGAGGTCAAGTCCGTCGAGATGCACCACGAGTCCATCCCCGAGGCTACCCCCGGTGACAACGTTGGCTTCAACGTCAAGAACGTCTCTGTCAAGGACATCAAGCGCGGTAACGTGTGCGGTAACGTCAAGGAGGACCCTCCCCGTGGCGCCAACTCGTTCCTCGCCCAGGTTATTGTCATGGGCCACCCCGGTGAGATCCGCGCCGGCTACGCACCTGTGCTCGATTGCCACACCGCGCACATTGCCTGCAAGTTCGCCGAGATCCAGAACAAGATGGACCGTCGCTCCGGTAAGATCCTGGAGGAGGCCCCCAAGTTCATCAAGTCCGGTGACTCCGCCATGGTCAAGATGATCCCCTCCAAGAAGATGTGCGTCGAGTCCTTCACCGAGTACCCGCCCCTTGGCCGCTTCGCCGTCCGCGACATGCGCGTGACCGTCGCCGTCGGTGTCATCAAGGAGGTCGAGAAGGGTGACAAGTAAGCGGCTCCATCCTCTCTCATTTCCATGACTGAGTTTGTGTGCTAGCTTGCATGTCCTCTTTTTCGTTCCATCTACTGATGCGGATCTGAGCGCACGCGAGAGCGAGCATTTCTTCCACTACTACCCCAAAAAATAAACGATCTCTTATCGAGCTCGTCCATTCCCCTTTCTTTTTTACCGTTCTTGACCTCCCTCTTTGAAGCCCCATGCATGCACATAGTTTGCTGTGTGAGATCCGTCCTGTTTCTCTGCTCTTGAGTTAAGGACCGTAGCGTCGCGGCTGCGATAGTAGAGCAATGTTTCAAGAAGATAAAAACTGTTTGTTGCGACTTGCTTTTGGGGATCGTTCGGATCCGCGTGATATCGGTTCTCGGCTTGTCGATGGTTCCCCATTCTATTCTTGATGTCAATGTTTTCTTGCTGGCTAAACGTAGCTCGAGATTAGCCAGAAGATAAGTATCGGGTCTTAGCTCCAGTTTCTCCCTGGCACGCTATTTCTTCATTCCCGCATGCTCTTGATTTGCATCGAATTTAATCTACGATGGTCTTCTTATTCATCTACTGCGAACGTAACGTCCTTGTCTCTCGTCGCTTGTTGCCTCCTCGATCGCCCTGGTCAGTTCATCAAACTCCTCTTCGAACCCCCAACAGAAAATTGAAAAATGGAGGTATTTAGTCTTGGGATTGGCCCCTTCTTACATGGACGTTTACCCCGAAAGTAGTCGATGGTGTTGTCTCGAGGTCCCGCGCAGATTGATCGGTAAAAACCTAGCCGCGCGGCGTCGATCACGGTCGCCGGAGGCGCAGCTGCGCCATAGATCGCGGGTGCCGTTGCAGGGGTGTTCCCCTTTACCCGTTTGGTTTTCCCGCTTTCCTCGAGAGCCCTTCGGCCATTCTCGCAGGAGGCGAAAGGCAGTTAGCTGATCGTGCCGACGCCGCCCAACGTTGGTCCTGGACCCACGGAAAGATCTCTCTTCCTCTCGCGCACGCACGCAGAGAAAGACGTAAAGGATAATGGCCGCGTTCAGCAAGCGCGCAGAGGGTCTGCCCCTTCCTGTCAAGATTGCACTCAGCGTATGCGGACTCTTGCTCCTCATCCTCATGCTCAACCAAGCCACAAGTAACGACGCCACTGTAAGCAAACTACTTGGAGCGAGCCACGCCAACGAGGTACCCGATGATTCGGCACTCGAAGTCGACGTCAACCCCACCGACCCCATCGACTTTCAGGAGAATGGCCTCCCAATCTACCCAGACACCCCTTTGAGCGAAAAGGGCAAGTTTGTCAAGGGCAAGTCTGTCTACACGCGCGAGCAGGTCGACGAGATGAACCGTAAAATTGAAGAACTGGCCCAAAACGTGATCAAGCGTATCGAGGCCGGACCTCCAAAGTGCATGCCAAAGATTTGCGCGGAAAAGTACAAGTTTAGAGATACCACCAAGACCACCGGACTCAAGGTAGGCCTGACGTCCATCCCTGGCTCCGGAAACACCTGGATGCGAAGTGTCGTTCGCGCTGGCACGCGCCTCTACACCGGTTCGGTGTACCGCGACGGAAACCTCATCAAGAATGGTTTTATCGGCGAAAAGCTCGACGTCAAGGATCCCGCCACCGCCGTCATCAAGTCGCACCATGGCTTTCACTACAAGCACCCCATTTGGAGGTTCTGCGACGCAAACATTCACGTTATTCGCTCCCCCTTTGATGCGTTTCTTGCTGAATGCAACCGTCACGGCGGCGGCCACACGGGCTCGCTCGACCGCGACGTTCTCATCAAAAAGTGCACCAACTTTGCCTCCCACAAGATTGGCCGTATCAAGAATATGTACGATGTCTGGGAGAAGGAGTCCAAGGGCGAGCTCAAGACGCGCCAGGGACCCACTGTTCGGGTTCACCTGCAAGAGGACCACGCCATGCCCATTGCCACTCTCTTTTACGAGGACATGGAGCGGGATTTTACCCGCGCCACGGCCTATCTGCTTTCGTTTCTCCAGGTTTTTATGGAGGACGAGCCTGAATGGCCGGACGCATATGAAGGACTCATTTGTGCCCTTTCCGAAGGTCAGCAGCAGGAAAAAATTCACCGCCATGCCAAGGAACCTCCTCCCGGAGAGATTTTCCGCACGCCCTCGGGCGAGCCAAACGAGATCTCCCAGGCGCTCTGCAAGGCCGTCGAAGACCTCTGGAACGAGGACAAGTGGGGACCTTGCAATGGCCATTACCAAAAGGACCGCACAGATATCGTCAAGCACCCTCGTATGCACGACATTCCAGAAAATGTTTGCGAGGCGGGCGAGAGCCCAGACCCCACCGTTTAAGAAAGGTTCCGGACAAAGAGAGAAAGTAATGCATTGCTGAGCTTTTCAACCATGGACGAAACAGCAGGTTTGCTTCTTGTATTCACTCCTATCAAGTTGAGCAAACAGCCGGTTTTATAACGTATAGAAAAGAAACAAACAGCGAAGGGAGCCAGTCTGAATCTGTCCCCTCCTCCTTCTTCTCAACCTTGTACGCATCTTCATCAGCAGTATGAATATAACCAACGTTCATGTCTCGCAACTCACATTTACAATGCGCGCGGCGCGCGTTAGCCACCATTAAATAACAGCTAGCTGCTTTCAAACTTACATTAGACCTAGGCCTAGCACTGCTCTGGTGGAAGCTAGGCCTAGATTTAATAACTGTCTTTCAAGGGATGGGTGTCTTAGTTGGCCTATTTTTATTTCAAGTGCAACAGCGATCGTTACTCCTTCCCACCTTCGTCCCAATTTATCCACCTTCCCTATTCCGTCTTTCTTTCCAGCATCTCTTAGATCGCACAGCTTCCCGCTCGCTCGCTCGCTCGCTTGCTCGCTCTAAAAGCACCCATGATAGATAGGTCTTGCTCTCCTTGCCCAGAAAGTAAAGATGTCGGAGGACATTTTCAGTGTGTCCCTAACGGCTACTTCGCTTGTCATCGTATTTTCGGTCTTCGTCTTTGACCCTGGGCGCTCGGGACAGGCCGCAGAGCAAGCAAACACCGTGCGCTCGCTGGCTTGGGTGGGGCTTTGAGCCTGCCTCGGCTCGCCAAAGGTATAGATAGAGTCCGAGTCGCTGACGCAGACGTCGGTCCGGCCCGACCCGGCACTTGCTGACGCCACAAGCCACCTCGCGACTGCTTTGTCAGTCGCAAGCTCTCCCTCGTCTTGTCCACGCAAAGCGGAAGAGGGACAAGAAACGAGGGAAAGAAAACTCACGCGGACAAGGGCATCAAGCTGCTGTCTGAGCTTTCGTCGGCACTTCGCGTAGGCGTGACGACGGGGCGTGTGCAATCCAATTTTTCACTCAGTCTCGTGAACTCGGCCTTCTCCGATCAACGAACAGAGGCTTTCTTGCAGCCTCTGTCCGAGAGAAATTGCGGTACTCCGACCTCTTTTGGCCATTCAAAGCCAAATACAGAGAGAGACGGTGCTGACACGCGTGCGACAAAAACAAGGCGCTCCTTTCTTGGCGGGAAAGAGCCTTGAGCACGCCATAAAATCCTCACTGCGAGCTGATTTGTTGTACAAGATACCTATCCTCTTGGATTGGCTGTGCGACGAGCAAAAAGATGGGCAATAGCCCGGCAAAGCGAAGCTCGCGCGCCGTGGAACCCGGGGACGTGGCGCCCCCAGAAAAGAATCAGCTCGATATTTCCGTACAAGGAGACCATAATGACGCTACGGCCGTGGAAGCCGCAGAAATGCTCGGTGTTCGAGTTGATCCTGACGAACTAGAGCGCGAAGCCGCCGCCATTCGCGACGAAGCCGTGGCGAAGGCAGCACCGCCTCGAAAACCTCTTCCATCCCTTGGCTCGAGGGGGCTCGTTGGAAGTCATGCCTCTCTCCGTGTCGAAGACCTCATCGATGAGAGCGCAATCGAAAATCAAGAGGTGGACGCTCATGAAGAAACCTACATTCCGCTCACGTTTGCGCGCGAACGAATCGAGCAAGTTCTTTTGGAGATGCGCCGCGTCAAAGAAGCCAACCTTCTTGCTTTTGCTGAGGCAGAGGACTGTCACGAGCTCATGCAGCGCGAGATGAGGCAGCAATACGAAGACTACGTTGACTCTCTCAAGGCAAAGTCTCTCGCGTGCATTGAAAACTACAAGCGGGCGCTCGATCATTCACAAAGGACAATTACGGACAAGGAAGCCCAATTTGATGCCGCAAAACAGGCCCTCGAAGGTAGACTCCACGATCTCCAGCTTGAGCTCGACAGTCGGCCCGCCGAGCCTCCGTCGCCAGAGAAAATTCACGTTCCTGTTATCCAGGTCGATCCACGTCTTCCAATCGTCGTTTCCAACGTCGAGGAGATCCTGACCGCACGACGTGCAGATCTCCTCGCCGAATACCTTGCTCTTGAACGCACGCGTGCGAAAGCCCTCGAGGACTTCGAGGCGGCGCGCAAGGCCAAGACCCAGGGAGACACGCAAGAGCATGACCCTGCTGTCGATGAAGGCGCAAACGAGAGAAACAAGAACGACGCCGCCAAAGACTCTCGCGTCGTCGAAATTGATCGCGAGATCAATGACCTTTTACGTGCCGCTTCGGAAAAGCCTGGGCCGCAGCATACCAAACGGCACGAGCTTCCCCCACAAATAGTCGAGATTGAAAACGCCAAAGCAGAGTCGGAGTCAAACAAACCCCAGGTCGAGGCCTCCGAGCACGTTCGTGCGGTTCCGCCTTCCAAACAAGATTCCGGTGCAACCGAACAGCTCGAGATTCGAGCTTCGGAATCCAAGCGGAAGTCCGATGGATCAGTGCTCGAAGACGGCCGGCAAGTAGAACTCGAGAACAGACTTGTGTCTAAAATCGAGGAGCAGCAGCGGAAAATAAATCAGCTCGAGAGCAAACTCGCAAAGTTGCGCGCCAAGGGTGAATCAGAAAATGCAGAAGCCATCGCCAAGCTTGAACCAAAGTTGCGCAAACGCCGAGAGTACGTAACGACACTGCAAGAGCAGCTTGGCGTCTTTCGCAACATGCACTCTCCCGTAGATGACGACCATGATGAAGCATTCGATGGTCCAACCGTCATCGATATTGCTTCTGGCCATACTGAGGCCGCTCCGATGGAAAGCGCTGATATTGAAAAGGGGGAGCACGCGGGATCGCATGAAGCCCCAGAAAGACCTCTTGAAGAGACCCAAGGCAAATCTCTCGTCGACGAGACCAAATTGAATGATCATACAGAATCAATTCCCGCTGCTGAAAAGTCGAAACACGAAGTTGCCGAGACAAACGACGAAAAGGAACCAGAGAGTAAGGAAGAGCTCCAAACTGAATTTGAAAGCAAGATGGACAAGGACGCAGATCGTGCAGACAACAATACTGCAGATCCCAAAGAGGAAGCTGACTACGTGGAAGAGCTGCAAGCTGCTTTGAGTAAAGACAAAAGCGACGATAAATCTTCTATTGGAGCCCAGGAAACGGACAAGGTGGGTGCAGAAAGTGCTACGGCGTCCGCTGCTTCCCTTGTCTCCGAAAGCTCGACATCCACGAAAAAGGAACGTAAAGGAAAGAAGTCCAAGTCCGCGAAATTGAAGGAAGGTGATGCAGAGGAGAGCAGAAGTCATGGCGCTTCGGCTGGGTCGCTTGGATCGGAAGCGTCGGCATCTTCTTCAAAAGAAGAGCAGAAAGAGAGGAAAACGCCAAGCACGAACGAAAATGAGGCTAAAAAAGAGGCATTTGAAGACGTTGACATGGGCGATCAGACCGTGCCTTTGGAAGAACCCGAAAGCGGAGACACCACGACAGCAAGTGCGAGCAAACACGCGAATGATGCTAAACTTCTCAAGCAAATCAAGGAGCAGGAGGCCGTCATCGCCAAGTTGACGAATGAGCTCGGTAAACGCGTCATCAAGGAAAAGGAAGAAGATGTGGAAACGGGCGCTGGGAACGCTGGCAATCAAGGCGGGGCTGCCAAGCGATACATGGAGAAACTCAAGACTGCAGAGAAAAAGCTCAAGGAGACTGAAAAACAAGCAAAGGAAGCCAAAAACAAGGCAAACCGGCTCGAGCAAGAACTCGACAAACTCCAAAAGCAGGGCGGTGGTGCCGGCGGCGGTCGTGCGGGTGCAGGCGACGCAAACAGCGCCAAACTGAAAAAGGAACTTGAGGACCTCAAGAAGAAACAAAAGAAACAGAGCGAGGAAGCGGAAAAGACACACGCCAAGGCTGTACGAACCCTTGAGGCCCAGCTCAAGGCTAGCACGGAAGATGCAGCGCGCAAAGAGCAAGAACTTGAAGCTGCTACAGCAACCGTCAAGGCCCTTCAGGAAAAGGCAAGTGCTGCGGAGAAGCTCGAAAAGGAGAACGAGTCGCTCCGCAAGGTGGCTGAGGAGGCAGAGGAGCTGCGCAAGTCTGTAGAATCCCTCAATCAGGAACGTACCGAGCTTGAGACCTTGTACAGCAAGGAACAAAAGCTACGCAAGGAGTACTGGAACATGATGGAGGACATGAAGGGTAAAATTCGAGTCTTTGCGCGTTGCCGCCCCATGGCTCAGTACGAACTAGATCGTAATTGCCACCAGGTCGTCAGCTTTCCGGACGAGTTCACGCTCGATGTGGTCTCCAACAAGGGTCCAAAACAGTTTGTTTATGACCGGTGCTTTGGTCCGGACTCGACGCAAGACTCCATTTTTGAGGACACGCAGAATTTGATTCAGTCATCGCTCGACGGCTACAACGTTTGTGTTTTTGCCTATGGCCAGACAGGCAGCGGTAAGACGTTTACTATGGTAGGGTCTCAGGAACATCCGGGTATTGTACGTCGCAGTGTTACGGAAATTTTTGCAATCCGGGAAAAGACGAAGAAAACCCACAGCCTCGTTGTCAAGCTCTACGTGCTTGAGATCTATCTCGACAATCTTGTCGATCTGCTCTACTCGGTGCTCAAAAAGGCCGATGCTTCGCTCGTCCCTGCGCAGCCGCCGCGTCTTGATATCAAAAAGGACAAAAAGGGAACGGTCTTTATCAAGGGCGCGCAAATGGTCACGGTGGAGTCGGCCGAGGAGCTGCTCGACTTTTTTGATCGTGCCAACGGAGCTCGCAAGGTGGCTTCTACCAAGATGAATGCTGGAAGTTCGCGGTCGCATCTTGTTTTTTCTCTGGTGCTCGAGAACACCAACCTCACGAGCAAAAAGACGAGCATTGGCAAACTTTCTCTTGTCGATCTTGCTGGGTCTGAACGTCAAGACAAGACGGGTGCTACAGACGAGCGCCTGAAGGAGGCCATGAGCATTAACAAGTCGCTTTCTGCGCTTGGCGACGTCATTTCTGCGCTTTCCAGTGGCGAAAGCTTTATCCCGTACCGCAACAATGTGTTAACGCAGCTGATGAGCGACTCGCTGGGAGGCAATGCCAAGACGCTAATGTTCGTCAATATTTCTCCTGCAGATTACAACTCGGAGGAAACGGTCTCCTCTCTCACTTATGCCTCTCGTGTCAAGTTGATCAAGAACAATGCAGACAAGTCTCAAGAGGATGAGCAACTCGCAGCATTGAAAAAGGTGGTCCGCGAAATGACCAAAACCGGAGCGCCACCAGACCCAGAAGTTCTGAAAAAGTTTGATCTCGACTAGCCTCATTACAAAAAAAATCGTGTGTTTTTGCTTGGTATTCGGGCGAACTGAGAAGTGTAAAGAAGCTGTGTGTTTTTCCTTACAAGACAATAAGAGGCGACGGAAACTTTGCCTTGACTTCATTTGAGCTTAATTAGCATGCTTTTGAAGATGCTTAGCCCGATCGCGCAAGCAAAGTTTCGGGTATCCACTCGGGTCACTTCATGTGCCTTGCCTTGCCAGAGCTGGTCTCTCTCTCTCAGTTTCAGTTTTCAGTAGACTTCATTTCTTTCATCAGTGTCATTCGATCGTTTAGTTTTTCGCCTCGGCCCTAAAAACGGCCTCAAGCTTACATATCATCTTCAATCAATCTTTCTTTACATCCGCCCGAAGACTACGTTTATCGATCAAAAGTACAGTTGGCCAGAGCGTTTTTTTCGAGAAAAAGATTACTTGCAAATTCGCTCCATGAAATCACCCGCCACTTGCAAGCCTCATCATTGAAAGTAAGTGCAAGTCCGCGTCGAAATGGTACATATATGTGCACGAAAAACACACAGACGTCACCTGTGGTTCTTCCTGACATACAAAGATGTGTTGTCACACACAACATGTCTTCCCAACACTTAGCATGATGACCTCCATACGAAGATGACAGCTGCGAGAGATGATGACGATATTGGTGACTAAGACGATTCATCGACCACACGACGGCGCGAAAGCTCCGTGGCGGTCGCGCGGGACATAGGGTTAATCTTCAGACAGTCAGACACAACACTAGTAAACCATGTAAGAGACTGCTCGTTGGACTCTTGGGAGACACAAGATGCATACTGACGAACGAGATCTTTCAACGGCCGCGCCCGGCGTACAAATTCAACGCGATCAGAGGGCGTGCTCGAGATAGGAAATCGCGCATAGCCACGCGACGTAAAAAGCTCGGGGGTAGCCGCGGCCATGCGCGAAGGAAAACCTCCTACTACACGTTCAATGAGTGCAAGATGCTCGTGCTCCTCGTGCGTCTCAAAGAGAAGCTTGCCGCAAAGAAGCTCCATCAGGATGCAGCCAGCTGACCAAATATCTGCGGGAGTGGACCACGGAAGATCCAGCAATACCTCGGGAGCACGGTACTGTCGCGTACTTATAATGCCCATGCTATACGGTCGGCTCGACCTGATTCGTGTAGCGCCTCCAAAGTCAATCAGCTTCACTCTAAAGTTCGTCTGGTCTGCCAAAGGACTAGAAGATTTCCCATAATCATGGATGTCTGGAGGCCTACGCTCAAGCATGATGTTCTCGACCTTGAGGTCCGTGTGCACAATGCTTGCCTCGTGCAGGTACATGAGAGCCTCAAAGAGATCCTTCATGATAATTGTCACGTGCTCGAGTCGCATAGGCTTGAAGTCAATTGCCTTTTGAAAATCATGTAAAGACATGCTCAACTCCTCGGAGACAATGCAATAATGTTCTTTCCACTCAAAGTTGTTGAGCCATTTTGCAATTCGAAGGTTCTCCGAGACGCCCGTGATCTTGCGCAGAATCGCGGCCTCTTCCATTGCTTCCAGGACATACCGTCGAATGCAGCGCACCACTTTGACAGCCACCGGTGGAGCATTGGGATGGTTCTTGTCAATACAAGAATACACGCTCCCAAAGGTTCCGCGACCGAGCTCCTTGCGGATGACGTAGCGATCTCGAATCACGTCTTTATACTTGCCATAGTAAGCGCCGACTTCATCATCATATGAAGACTCATCGCCATGGGAGCCAGATGTCTGGCTGATCGATCTTCTCCGCGGTGATCGACGTCGTCTGTGATCACGCCGCCGGTGATGCCTGCGACGTCGTTTTCGATGCGCGCTGCCTTCCCTTCCACGGCCCTCACGGCGGGCGGTAGCGTTTTCCCTCGATCGCTGACGCTTGCGTTTGGGACCGTGAGATGCGCTGCGCTTCCGGCTGCGGCGTGTGCTAGACCTGGCATACTTGCCGTCTATTCTTTCCTCCTCCCTGCCCTTTTGGGAGGCTCGTCCGTGCTCGACGTCGCGTTCTCTGTCATGGCCAGAACGATCACGGCTTTGATCACGGTCACGGTCGCGGTCGCGGTCCCCATAGCCGCGACCTCCTCCGTAGCTGCGATTCCTTCCTCCCTTGCCGCGATCTCGGTCTCGTTCGCGCGCTCTCGCATCATTCGAGCCATCCTTACGACTCCTCTGGGAGTTCCGGTCTCGGTCTCGGTCTCGGTCTCGGTCCCGGTCTCGGTCTCGGTCTCGATCTCGGTCCCGGTCTCGGTCCCGGTCCCGGTCCCGGTCTTGGTCTCGATCCCGACTGGATACGCGTGCGCGGCTGCGGCTGCGACTGCGCTCTCGATCTCGATCCCGATCGCGGTCGTACTCCCGTCCTCGATCCCTGTTGTCTCCACGTTTATAGTCCCAACTCCTTCGATCGCGATCGAGATCCCGATCTCGATCACGGCGATCACGAGAGCTGCGCTCTCGAGGGCCCTGGCCATTGCGTTCCCTACGCTGCGGATCGGGATCGAGGCTGCGACGAGGATGTTCTTTGCCTTCACTGCGATAACGCGGAATTGAGCCGCTGCGACTTTGAATTCGCGTGCCGCGCTGACTGCCATTCTCACGCGAGGACCTCCGGTGTCGGCTCATGCTCCTGCGTCCGCTGTTGTAGCGCCGGCGTGAGCTCGTGTCGCGATTGTCCGTCTTGGAACGTCGGTCCTCGGCGTCGGCTCCGTTTCTGCGTCTCTCGCCAACAGGGTTCCTAACCACAGCAGCAGACGTGGACCTTGCTCTCCGCCGCCCTCTCCGCCGCGTTGTATCCGCATGCGGGGTCATCGTCGTTTTTGGTGGTGATGTTGGCGGCGTGGTTGTGTTCTTCACGTCAAAGTTGATGCCCTTGACGGCGTTTCGGTCAGCTTGGGACTTGGCTTCGACCACTTCAGCGCCCGGCCCCGGGGCCCGGGCGGAGGACGCTTCTCTGCCGCCCACGGCGCCGACCTCTGCGCGCGGCGTCGCGCTCGAGGGCTCTTTCGTCGCGCTGGCCGTCGCGCTCGCCGCCGACGGTGCCGCCGCGTCCGCCATACTGTCGCGCCCCGAGCACGTCGCTACGGGCGCGAGACCTTCGGAGCTCAGAGCTAGGACGTGCGCGCGCCGCCTCTCGGACGAGCGCGGCTGCCGCGAGCGCGGCTGCCGGGCCGCGAGCGCGGGGAGGTCTCCCGCGCCGTTGCCTCGCGCGGCCGCGCGAGATGATGGTTGGGGTTTTGCTCCTCGGGCGAATCTGGGGCCCCGCGCGGATTCGGGGCCCGACCGTCATTCTGGGTGGGTGGGTGGGTGGCCGGCCATGGCTCAGGTGGCCGCCGTGATGATCTGCCTTGTTTATCTATCTCCAGGCGCTCGCGGTGTTGGGGGGGAGAGGGATCAGGAGAGAATATTCCTGCCAGTTTGGGGTCTCGTGCGGTTTTTGCAATCTCTATATTGCGTGCTTTGTCATCCTGTGAGGACGTACACTTGGAGAATGTTGGTGAATTATGAGTTGTGGGATCGTCTTTGTGGGCTTTGTGGGCTTGGTGGTGGGCGGTTGATTCTACGTGCCTTTATTCGAGTGCTTGCGCAGGGGTCCAAAAAGGACAAGTACGAATACTTCCTTCGTTAATGAAAATCGTTTGCTTTTGGCTCGCCAAAGATGAGGAATGAGGAAGCTTGCATCCATGCGTCTGATGTATGGAGGACACAACAAATGACAACAATATTGTTGAACTCGCATCGATGATATCTACACAACGGCATCGCCTCCTTATTTGAGCATTGTTCCACCGTCCATGCTACGCTATTTATCCACCACTATCAACCATCGCCCTTCGGAGATAGATAGATTCCTGATGACAGTGAGCAAAACCTCAAAAGTCCCCAACTTCACTTCTTCGCCCATCCAAACTCCATCTTCCAAGCCAACTAAACCTTCGCTTTCCCATTCTCCTTCCTCTCCAGGTCCTCCCCCGTCCCTAAAACATACTCCACCACCGCACAAGCCTTCTTCTTCTTCTCACTTCACCCGCACCTCTGCGCTCCGTCCTCGTCCTCCTCCGCCGACCGACCGAGCGGCGGGCACTCGATCCGGACTCCGAATCGGGGGTCCCGATAGACCTCTAAATAGGCCGCGGGCGCGGGTGGCTGGCCCGCAGAGCAGAGCAGAGCGGCGCGCTTTGCAAGCAGGGGAGGCGAGCAAACCACCCACCCTCCTGCGGCGCCACCAGCCCGGCAGGCAGCGAGCAGCGCGCGCGAGGGAGCGAGCGAGCGGGCGAGCGCGCGGGCGCGCGAGGGAGCGGCGGGGGGGGCCCGCCGTCTCTGCGCGGCGCGCGGGCGCGGCGGGTTCTGGGCCAGGTTTTGAAAACTCGAGGCGAGGAACCCGAGACCAACCAACCAAAGACAGCCGAGGTCGAAAGGCTGAGCGAGCATGACGAGCCTCGAGAGACAGCTCGCGCAGACGCGCGCGGCGGCGGGGACGGTAGACCGCCCCTCGCGCGGAACGCGGGCCTCGCTGCTGTTCGAGCGCCACGAGGCCGCAGACTATGACCGCCAGACGATCCACGCGCTCGGGCTGAGTGGCCTCGACGCCCTCGTGTCCGCCAAGGGCGCCGACGACCTGGCCGTCTTCAGAGACTCCCTCTTTGGCAAGGCCGTGTCCGCGACCGAGCGCGGGCTCCTCGCGCCCGAGATCGAAAAGGAGCTCGACGAAACTATCAACAAGTTCTTGCAGACCCTGAGCCGCTACGTCCTGCACAAGGCGTCGCTCAAGGTCCTCGAGTACCTGGTGCGCCAATTTCACGTGCATCAGCTGAACGTAGATGCCCTTATCTGCTGCGTCCTGCCTTACCACGACACGGAGATCTTTGCCAAGGTCATTTGCCTCCCGACCGCGGTGCAGAACACGCGATGGGCCTTTCTTAAACAGCTCACGCGCACGCGAGAACCGCTGGCCCGCAACCATCTCGTCAAGGCCGCCGTCGCGGAGCCGCCTATTCTTGCTGCTTGCGCCACAATGACACTTCGGCAGCCCGAGCACGAGCGCGTCGCTAGCTTCTTCACGGTCCTCGCCTGCCAATGCCTACGCCGCGCACGTCAGCGAGGCGACGAGGAGAAGCTCGTCCAGGTCCTCATGGCTCCCACCGTGGAGGCGCTGCGTTCGAACCACGGACCGGACTTTCTTCAGCGCGCCGGCTACATCCTTGGCGCCAATCTCGCGCGCTACTCGGCGCTCTCGGCCAAGGCCGCCAAACTCGTAATTCTCGCCACGATCCGCAAGGCTCGCAAGCCTTTGCTCGCAGATGCATTGCGCTGCTCAGCTATTGTCCTTGACAACCAAGACGACCTCCCCATCCCGGACTCTTCTGTTTCGCGCCTTGCAACGCATTATGGAGCCGACGCCCTAAGCGCCGCGCTCGCATCTGCCTTTGGCGAGTCACCTGCTGCTGGCTCGGCGGACGAGTCCTTCGTGTCCAAGCTCTATGCGCAGCTAGCGGCGGACCCAGAGGGCATGAAGGCGCTCATTGCCTGCATGCGTATTTGCATGCCTGCAAACGTTCAGCCCGTCTTCCATGCGCTGGCCGTCAGCGAGTACGATAGCGAAACTGGCCGCGATGAGAACTGTCTCGTCGCAGGTCGTCTCATTGCTGCGCAGCGCGGCGACGCGATTGATGAGCTCCTCGAAGCCTCCAGCGACGAGGCACTGCTCTCCTTTGCTGCCGACTGCTTTTCGGGAAATGCGGCGCTTGCTGCCCATCGTGTCGTGAATGGTGTGCCGCTTCGTGCTGCTCTCCATCACCACAAGGCCAGTGTTCGCCGCCACGCGCTCGAGCAGCTCGCCCAGGGCGACCTCGTTCGCGACACGGTCTCCCTTCGTGTTCTCATGGATCGCATCATGGACGACAACTGCGAGGTCTCGGTCGCGGCACTCGCACTTGCCGCCAAGCTCCATGCCCTTCCTTCAACGACGCCGACATCGTCTAAGAAGGGAGAAGAAGCTCCTTTAGAACCCTTTGTTGTCGAGGCTGCGCTCACCGCATGCGCGCGTCATAGCACGGAGCCCGCTTTTGCCGAGGCCTTCCTGCAGTGGGCTCCCGTTGTTGGACCTCTTGCCAGTCTCGACGACTTCATGGGCCTCGCAGCTGCTCTGTTCACCCTCGCTCCTGCAGTCTCAAAGTCGACTCCCGACGGCAAGAAGAAGAGAAAGGCCAGCAAAACGGACGCTTCCAGCGTCACCAGCGTTCTTGCGGCTTGTGCGGCCACCAACAAGCACATTGCACTCGTGGCGCCGCTCGCGGAGAAGCCCCTTCAGGAAGTGCCAGCCTTTGCGAACAAGCTCGGAAACTGGCTTTTGAACGATTCCTTCCGCGTCAGCGCTCCGCACGCGGCCGCGGCAAGCTGCGTTGCGCTGGCGGGTGCCATCGCAGAGACTTCAGATGCCGACACTGCTGAAATGGCTGCCAAACTCGCGACTGTCGCTCATGTCGACGCAGAACTCGCTGCAAAGGTCTTGGATCGTCTCGTTCAGTGTGATGCTCTTCAAAACGAAAAGGAGACCACCCTTTTACGCGGGGCCCTACACGGTGGCGCGAAACAAGTACCTTCTTCGATGGTGTTGCTGTGCACGCTCTTGGGTGCATCAGAGGAGCTGTACCAGGATGCCTGCGCCAAGTCTGTGCAGACTCTGCTCACGACGTGCTTTCAAGGCGTGCTTTTGCAATCGCTGCTCTTGATCTGTGCCGGTGCTCTGCCGGACTCTGTGGCCACCTCTGTTGCGCAACGACGTGCAATTGTCCTTGCTACTGCATTTATCCGTGCCATGCGGGATCCGCAGGGCAAGGAGGGCTTTTCGTTTTGCGAGGTCACCCCTTACCTCATTCACCCGCTTTGCCATCGCACCGATGCGAAACTCCGCGATGTTGCCGTTGATTGTGCTCAAGCCGTCATGGAATCGGCCGACTTTGCTCGGGCATACCTCGACTCCGGCTCCAAGGCCCCCGAGGCGCTCCCCAAGGTCGGTTCCGGGTGCTCGCGGAAACGATCTGCGGCAGAGGCGTTCAGTCCGCTATTGGCCAAGGTCGTCGACGCTTCGAAGGAGTTCCACGTCGACGCAGACAGTCTCGAACGCTGCTTCCGCACCTTACACAGTGAAGAGACCTTTTTGGCCATTTTGGAGCGCGCGGCGTGCATTGCAAGTGCAGCGACCCGTGCCGACGATACATCGGGTGTGAGCGTGGCGCGCTGCGTAGAGAACGTGCTTCGACCGCTCGGTAAGATTCCGGATCTCGGCGAAGTCTTTGGATCCACTGAAGCGGCCGCGTTGGCTGCCCAGGCATTGGAACACGGCATGACGCAGGTGCTGTCGCTCGTCACGCATCGCTGGACCACCAAAAAGTGCAAGCTTGGCCGGCCCCACATTGACATTATCCTCAAGGGTCTCGGTGTCAAGTCGGCACGCCAGATTGTGCTGCACACGCTCAGTGCGCAGCAAGTGTTTGCGCTTCTCACCGCAGCCGACAAGGACGCTGCCTTTGACGCCTTGTGTTCGCTCGTCGCCGAGGAAGGAGCCGGCAGCACCCTGAGCAACGAAGCCGTCACGGCGCTCGGACGGGTTCCCTTTGAAGGCAAGATGCTCGAGAGGCGTTTGAAAGAGGACCCGAACCGAATCGTTCTGGAGGCGACTCGTGCTCGTCTCTTTGGCGCGCGGGGGGGCTCGGTGAGCGCGTCGGATCGTGTCGATCTCGCGGCGGATACGCTTCCTGCACTCTTTGCGGTCCTTCGCAAGTACGACGACTTGCTTGTCATTTCCTGTTTGAACTGCGCAATGCAGATTCTCGAGGCGGCGCCCGGCAAACGCGCAAACGAAGCTCTCATGGCTGTCGACCTCGAGCTGGTCGTCTCGTGCATTCTTGGGGCGAAAACTACTGCAATGCGGAACGCAGCGTTGGAACTTTTGGCGACCTGTACCAAGGTGTTTCCGCAACAGACTATTCCCGTGATTCTTCCCATTGTGCGTCAGGCCAGTCAGCAGGCCGAGCAATCGGAGGAGGAGACGGGGACTTCGGGCGTGTATCACATGGTCATTCTCGAGCAGGTGACGCGCTGCATTGCCTCGTCGCGGGCTGACTTTTCCAATGCGGCCATTATGGATGTGCTCAAGGAGTTTGTCAATGCTTCGGCGCACTCGAGCGACCCTGCGCGTCTTTTGCAGTTGCAAGAGCTTCTCGTACAGAGTTGCGGCAACAAAAATCGCGTTTTGTGGGCTGTTTTATTGCTCATGCTCGGAAGCGCGAACGGCGCGGGTGCAGAGGACCGAAACAACATGGAGCAGCAAAAGGATATCGCGGGTCAGCTTTTGGCGCGCTTCTCTGTCGAGGACCAGATTGCCGCCGTGGTCGAAATGATCCAGGTGATGCATCGTTTCTTGCCCACCGGAGACGTCGGGGGCGACGACGATGAAGAGGACGACGACGCTGACGAGGAGGAGGAAGAGCAAAAAGAGGAGTCCAAGACCAACGGAGCAGCGGCGAATGGCAACGCCCGCAAAGCAGGTCACGCCGCACTCGCTGCGGCGCTAGACTTTGATGGAACAGTCAACGCCGCGCGAGGCGTCGACCTTGTGAATGCTATTTGCGGACTGATCTCTGAACATCTCGGCAGCAAGGCCTTTATGCGTATGCTGCGCACCCTCTCACAGGCACAGGTCAACGCCTCGGGGCTACACGGCAGTGCTGGTTTTCTGGGCCTTTTGAATGCTCTGCACGGTCAAATCCACCGCGCAGGCCGCATTGTGTCTACGGGCGACGAGGAGTCTGCGGTCTGGTCTGCTGTGCGGGATCAGCTGTGCCTGATTCTGGACAAGCTGAGTGCTCTTCTTTCTGTTCCCATGTTTGTTGCTGTCGTCCAAGAGCTCCTGCGTGATGGCGATCCCCATGTGCGGCAGTTGGCGATTCGCCAGCTTGCTGCCAAGGTCGAACAGCAGCACGCTCGCTGGCAGACGGAAGAGATTCTTATGTTTCTGGAAATGGTGTCGGATCTGCACGAAATTCTTCGCGAGCGCTCGGAGTCGGACGTGAACAAGCAAGTGGCACTGTTGGCCGTCGATGTGCTTGCCAAGCACCTCGGCGCGCAGCATCCTAAGCCCTTTGTCGAGGTTCTTGACTCTGTGGTGAAGGAGTTCCGCCGGACGAGCGCAGCAATTAATCGTCCGAACGTAACGACTGCGCACATTCAGCTGACGAGCAGCGCATGTCTTTGCGTGGGAACGTTGATTGGCGTTCTTGGTGAGCGCGTGCTCAAGCTCCTGCCAAGCTTTGGCAAGAGCATGTTTGTCTGTTTTTCGCAGGCTCTGGACCTGGACGAATCGCCAGATCAGGATCGTGTCGTCCGCGAGGCCAGAGCACTTCTCGGACAGAGCGCCGCAACGAGCATCCACGCGCTTGTGAGCACTCTTCCTCAGTTTCTCTCGCCGTACGTGGCAGACGTTTTGACGGTGGCAAGCCGCGGTAACCACAGTGGTGCCCCGCAGCTCGTACGTCTGACATCGGCGCGCATTGCCGACAAGGTCGCGCGCAAAATGGAGGCGCGCATCGTGCTCGGCCCTTTGACCGCACTTTACGCCTCGTTTGTGGAAGAGCATCGTCTTGCCGCGGCTCGCAACCTCGTGTCGATTGTTCGTGCCTCGTTGGAGAATATGAGCCGCGATGCGCTTGTGCAGGAAAATGCGCGCTTGACCGCCTTTTTCGTTCAGGCGCTCGACACGCGTCGTTTTGTGGGTGCCGGGTGCTCTGCGCTGACGGTGACGCAACTCGAAGAAGTCGCCTCGGAGGTGCAGACGCTCGAAGAGACGGTTGCCGACGCCTTTATGGACTACGTTCTCGTTCTCAGTGCCGCACAGATGAAGCAGCTCTTTAATGCTCTGCGCGAGCAAGTCAACAGCAAGGCTACAGCGCTGGCGTCTCGCGCGGGTTCGCTGTTTGAAAACCTTGGCGATGATGAAGAGGAAAAAGCAGCTGAAGCCAGTAGCGATGACGACGAGGAGAGCGAGGACGAGGAAGACGTGGACGACGCTGAGGAAGAGGGCGCGCGCGTCGGTTCTAAGCGCAAGGCACCATCGGCTAGCAAGGTGGGCCGCGACGCAGCAAGTGATGCTTCTGACGATGACGACGAGGAGAGCGAGGACGAGGACGGAAGCGAGGAAGAGGAAGAGGACGAGGACGAAGCTGTTCTTGTTAATCCTGCAGAGGACTGGCAGCGGCAGTGCGCGGCCGCTACACTGTATGTCTTTGCCTCGGCGCTTGGCAAGAAGTTGCTTGGTCTTTCGGTTCCCTTTTTGGAGCAGCTTGTTGAAGAGCTCAAGGGAGACCTTGAGGTCGGTTGCGAAGACGTGGCCAGCGCGCCTTCTGGCAAACGCACGAAGCGGAATGCGAAGCAGGAGGACTGGGCCCAGGTATGGCGGTTTCAGCAGCGAGTTGTTCGCGAGCGCGCCTTGGAGGTCGTCGGCACCTATTGTGAGCACCGCGTTGCTAGTTCGGCGGCAGCCGAAGACTCGGAGACCACAAATCGCGAGTTTGTCGAACTTTTGGACGCTGTTCTCGCTCCCTTGGATGTGGACCTCTGCGCCCTGCATGGAGTCAAGGCCGACGAAACATCTGCAGAGAGCGCTGGCGCAGATTCCGAAGAGGACGATGACGATGAGGACGCGGAGATGCGTGATGTGCGCAAGTCAACGTCGGCGGATGCCGTTGACCCGACAGGCGATGTGGCATACTATGAAGGTTTCGTGCGCGACTGTGTCATCCCGTGCGTTGTGAAGCTGGCCAAGTCGGTGACAGACGATACCTTGTGGCAAGCTGTGCAGCGCAGTGTGTTGGAGTATGCGCGCCACGCGGCCGGCGAGGTGCGTGTGGCGGCACTGCACACGATTGTTGCGCTGTTTGAGGGCGTCGGAGACTCTTTTATTGTTCTCCTTGCGGATACTCTGCCAACTGTGGCGGAGCTCTTGGAGGACCGGGACCCGCGCGTGAAGCGCGAGGCACACCGCACTGCGAAAAAGCTGCAGCAGCTGAGTGGCGAAGATCTCAGTTCCTTTCTGCAATAATAATTTAGGTGAAACAACAAAGAAAAATGACGAGAATAGATCGTACAAATCTGCAGATGTTGGCTGTGACGAGTGAATCAAAGAGACTGTTATTGCATCATACAGCTCGTTGGTGACACGATGAACCTCTCCAGAGACAAGCTCGTCTCCGCTCAGGAACAGACACGGCGCCTGTTCATTTCGACGCCTGTAAAATGGACTCTTCGACAAGAGATCGGACGAATACGACCGCGGTACTTCGCATCGAGATTGAGCGAGGAAGGCGAAGAGCAATAAAAGGCACACACACTAGCGCCGCAAGCAAGGCCAGAGAGAGAGAGAGAGAGAGAGAGAGAGAGAGAGAGAGAGAGAGAGAGAGAGAGAGAGAGAGAGAGAGAGAGAGAGAGAGAGAGAGAGAGAGAGAGAGAGAGAGAGAGAGAGAGAGAGAGAGAGAGAGAGAGAGAGAGAGAGAGAGAGAGAGAGAGAGAGAGAGAGAGAGAGAGAGAGAGAGAGAGAGAGAGAGAGAGAGAGAGAGAGAGAGAGAGAGAGAGAGAGAGAGAGAGAGAGAGAGAGAGAGAGAGAGAGAGAGAGAGAGAGAGAGAGAGAGAGAGAGAGAGAGAGAGAGAGAGAGAGAGAGAGAGAGAGAGAGAGAGAGAGAGAGAGAGAGAGAGAGAGAGAGAGAGAGAGAGAGAGAGAGAGAGAGAGAGAGAGAGAGAGAGAGAGAGAGAGAGAGAGAGAGAGAGAGAGAGAGAGAGAGAGAGAGAGAGAGAGAGAGAGAGAGAGAGAGAGAGAGAGAGAGAGAGAGAGAGAGAGAGAGAGAGAGAGAGAGAGAGGAGATAGAAAAGGCAGATATAGATATATTTCTCGAAGACGATCTAATTAGGTGAGCTATCTCAACTCAGAAACAGACGCTTGTACGAGTTGCTGAGCTGTTCCAAAATGACAAAGACAAGGACAGTCTGCGGCGCAAGACGCAGATATGCGGGCGTGAAGCCCTTCCAGAGACTGAGGAAGCCCTCGTGGCGAGCAGTCTGCATGATACAGTCGGCCATACCAGCGTACTCGCCCTTGGCGGCGTTTTGTACGCGGGTCTTGGCCACATCGAAGGGCAAGGAAGCCGCCGTCGCGACGAAACCACTAATCATGGAGGATGCAAGGTGGCACCAGATGTTATCGTTGAAGAAGGACGTCTTGAGCAGCTCCTCCTTGGCCTGCGAGTACGTCGTGAGCTGCGCCATGTTGAGAATAATGCAGCGAGAAATGGTAGGACCGGCACCGATCCACAACGAGGTAAAGCCCTCCTTTCGCACGATCTGCGAGACAGCGTCCATGACGCCTGCGTAGTTGCGGCGCTGCGCTTCTGGCAGCGAGGAGTCAGCGGCCATGCGCACGAGCGAGAGGTCGAAGGGGTTGCCCACGAAGGCGCCAACGCCACCAGCTACCATGCTAAAGGCAAGCTTTTCGGCGAGTGGCGGGGGGGAGCCATCAGGTGCGGCAAACTTCTCCATAAGCGTGGTGTAGATGCCGAGACGGGTCGTGCCGTAGCTGACCTGGCGCATCATGGACGCGGTGAGGCCCTTATACAGGCCGCTGGGGCCCTGGCGCTTGAGAATATCCTGTCCGGCGCCGATCGTGGTCGTCGGCGCTGCTGCGTTGCCGCCCTTTCCGGCAAGCTGCAGGTGATACTTGACAACGTCGACGGGGTGGGTGAAGAAGGTCGCTGTCACCGCGCTCACCGTGCCAAAGAGGAACCGCACGCCCGTGGGGATCGTCTTCTTCGCCTCGGCCACGGGCGCCGCGGGCGTCGCGGGCGCCGCCGCCGACATGGCCACCACCTCTTGCCGCCGCTTCTGCAGCGTCACCGCCTCCGTCTGCAAGCCGGGCGGCATGTACGCCGCGCGCACGTCCTCGCGGCCCTGCATGCTGCTGCTGCTGCTGCTGCTGCTGCTGCTGCTGCCCGCGCTGCCCTGGCCCCTTCGCTCACTCGCTCGCTCGCTCCCTCCTCACGCCGCTCCTGCCCGCGCCAAGGGTCCTGACGGCGCCGGGCACTGGCTGCGGCTTTGGGATTTGCGCCCTTGAAGTTCGTTCGTTCATTCGATTGGAAGGAAGCACGCCGCGGCGCGCCAGCCACGCTCCACTCCTTCTGAGCAATTGGGCGATTCTGTCTGGTGCCAAGCAAGCAAGCAAGCAAGCAATCAAGCAAGCAAGCAAGCGATCAAGCAAGGAAGCTCTGGGAGCCAGGAGCTGGCAATGCGAGCTCGGCTTTCAAGTTGCGCTGCAGAAAGGTGTAGTTTGCAAGGTCACTCGCTCTCTTGTTTGCAGCTGTTTGTGCCCTCGCTGCGCGCGTGCCGCAAGTGCTTTACATGTTAGTTAGTAATGAGGCGCCTGGAAGCCGCAACGAATGAATGAATGGATGAATGAATGAATGAATGAATGAATAAATAGGCTGCTGCTGCTGCTGCTGCCTTGCCCCCCGAGGCGGGGCCCGCGAGGCGAGGCGCGAGAGGTGCGAGCGAGACCAGCGCGGCAACGGAGGCTTGTGTGCGGCGTTCACTCACGTCTGCGACCATTCATTTGATCGTCTTGGTTGTCTGTTCACGTTGCATTCACGGGTGGGCCGGACCATTCGTGCATGCGACGAGTCAAGTCAAGTCTCTCTTGTGGGTGGGTGTACCATCGGACAAGACCTCGCCGGTTGATGATCGACAATCTGTGGGAAGCAATCATGACATTGGCGAGCAAGCTCAAAGCAAAGGCTTCGGCGGGGTCATTGCTCTCTTTCTCGGTTTTCTTTCATCTCGCACATTCCTCTGGCATCACAGTCAGGCCGGCCTTGTCTCGCGTTGCGGAAACGACGACCGACCCCAGAGCGGTGGCCGCGATGACGGTCTCCTTCCTTTTCTCCTTCCTCCTTGCTGCCTGCCCTCTTTCCATCTCCTCGCCTCGGCCATCATGTACTGCACCGCGAGAGAGACCCAAGCCAAGCCAAGCCAAGCCAAGCCAAGCCAAGCCAAGCCAAGCCAAGTCAAGCTCCCCTCCTCGCCGCCAAACCTCCTCCCTCCATCCACAGCGAGCTGCACGGCGCCGCCAGCGTCAGACATCGCGACGCCCCTCTGCGTGGTGACGCTGCTGATGCCGCCGATGATGCCGCCGATGATGCCGCCGATGCTGATGATGCCCAAATGATGCCTGACGCCTTGCTCTCTATCTCGAATGAGGCGAGGCGATCGATGCCAGGCCCGAGCCGCTCACCTGCGCCGCACCTTCGTGCGACTGCGCAGCTGCGCCCGCGTGCGCGCGGAGAGCGCCCTCGCGCGGCAGCGGCGGCGGCTGGGCTCAGACGCGGCGCGGCGCGGCGAGACGCGGCGCGGCGAGACGCGGCGGCAAGGGACGGACGGCTTGGCACGAGATGACACGAGATGACACGAGATGAGGTGCCATGCGCGCGGCTGCGCTCGACGACGGGACGCCCGCGGAGGGCTGGGACGCGCCTGCCGCGACCTGGACCCCGTCGCTGGCCCCGACGCGCCCGCCGCGGCCTCGACCTCGCCGAAGACCCCGACGCGGCGCGGGTCCGGGCCGGGCCGGGCGAACTTGGGCGTCGCGTGCTTGCTGCCCGAGGGGAAATTGCGCAGAGGCAGGCGAAGCAGAGCGCTTTTGGTACGGCATCTGCGGCAGATGATGGATGCAGCGGAGGAGGCGCAGCAGCACGGCGAGCGCGGCTGCGAGGGCGTGGCGAAGGCAGCTGCGCTGCGGAATGGCAGCGGCGTGGCGCGGAAAGCGACCTCGCTCGGAATGCGCAAAGGAGCAGAACTTCAGCCCTTGAGGACTCGGGACATTTTACGTACGTACGTGTGTGAGTGAGTGCGTGCGTGCGTTTTGGGGCGAATTTGGGGCCGCAGAAAACTGCGTCGCTCGAGGGCCTTTGTGCAGCAGTTGCAGCGAGCGGCATGGAGAGCTGCGCGGGAGGCTGGTCGACGCGAGGAACGAACTGACCGACCACCCGCGAGTCCTTCTCGTGGTGCTTCCTGCGACCGGGACTTACCGCGGGGCCCTGGCCACGTGGACTGCGAGAGCGAACAAACGAACGCACGACGCCATCGGGAACTCGAGCTAGTTTTACTTACAGCCGATTGTTTCTCAAAGCAAAGCGGACTGCTTTTTTTCCCAATTAACAGCGACTAGCGGCGAGAGCCAGGTACTATTGATCAGCGTGGCTCGCTGGCATCTTGGCCGCGTCGCATCCGCATCCGCACCTTAGCAGCATCCGCGCCTGAGCAGCATCCGCGCCTGGGCAGCATCCGCGCTTGAGCAGCATCTGCGAACGCGATTGCGCGAGGCGCAGCGGAATTGCTTGTGTTGGGGCCGCGCTTTGACCTGCAGCTGCGTCTTTCGGCCGATCGGCACCGCAAAGGGAGCGGGGGTGCCGAAGTGCGCGGGAAGCCTGCTCAGTCGCAGCTTTTGCTGTTTCATGCTTGCTTGCTTGCTCGCTCGCTTGGCTCTTGGTTCGAGTCTTCTTCGTACGTAAGTGGTGCGACCCATGTTAATGCCAGAACAAACAGATTGTCGTCCCGACCGACCCAGAATCTGCAGCGCAGCGCAGCCGCGCAGGCCGAGTCTGGTCGTTGCCGTCCGCGCCGCTCATCTGCGCGTCCTCGCACCTGCGCTCGCTCGCAGCAGCTCTCCTCTCGGGCTTGCCCGCGCGCGCAGGCTAAACCTGGCTGGCCATCCTCCTTTCCAGTGCCCCATCTGCTGCAGCTCCGTCCAGACCCGCTTCGAGCTCTCCGCTCGCCCGCCCGCGGCCTTTTGTCACTGCCCGTCGACCTGCCTGCGCGGCCGCGGGTTCTATCCTCGCGGGGTCGAGCGCAAGCGAGGTCCAGCGCCTCGCTCGCTTCGCGCGTTGGTTTTCTTCTCTCCATCTCCCTCCTTTCTCGTAGCACATCGTTCGGGACTCGGGCAAGCACTCTCGCCCTTCTCCGCCCATCGTCGGCGCTGCGCCCCGCCAGGTCTGCGCGGCGCAGAGGGCGCGCGACTTCTCCGTGCGCGCGCGGGCAGGCTTTCCTTGGCGTGCTCCGTTCGTCTTTGCGTCGCCGCCAGCTCGGGTTGGCTTGGGCTGCGCTGCGCTGGGTCGCGGGGCGGCACGTGCCGCTCGGCCTTGGTTAGCTAGTTAGCATTGACTAACGGCGCACACCCCGTGTGATAGAAAGAAAGTAAGCAAGGAGGAAAGAAAGAAAGAAAGTAAGAAAGAAGGCGGCCGGGACGAGCGCTCCTCGATAGGAGTAGTAATACTAGGCGTAGCTGATAGACACGGCGAGAGCCAGCAAGTTGAGGCGACGGCAAGGACCAGGACGCGCGTCATCGGCGCGTCGACAACGGCTCGCGAGCAATCCTCGATCTCGCTCGAGGCCGCGGCGAGGAAGGCGACGAGGGGAGGAGGGAGCGAGGGAGTGAGCTTGTTTGCGCACGACCGATGCTCACCGTCGGCGGCAGCGCGGGACCCCAGAATGGGCGCCGCGAGCAAAAGCAGCAAGAAGACCAGCACCAGCACCAGCACCAGGAACACGGCCCCGAGGCGGGTGGAAATGCGAGCAAGGAGACCGCAGCACATGGGCCAGCACACGGGCCAGCCCAGCAGCAGAATCACCATCACCACGAGACGCCGCGCCATGAACTGCCCGTGTTTGCGCACCCAGCCGCGCGGTACAAGTGGGGCGTGCCGAGGGAGAACCGCCACGTGAGCGCATCGCAACTCTTTTTCGATTTGCCCTTTGTCGGCGTGAGCTTTCGCACGGGATCGCTGCTCGGCGAAGATATTGGCTGGGAGAACCTGCTCATCTTCCTCGCCACCATTCTGCTCTTGTACGGAGCGTGGTTCTCACGGCTGGCCTTGGACGCCACGTTGCGCTTCGACGACAACTTTCACAGACTCGTGCTCGTTGCGCAAACCTTGCTCATTGCCCTCGCGGCGCACCAGCTTACCGAGGAGGCACATCTCCGCAATTACGAACACGGTCAAGCGCTCGGATTCACGGCCTGCCTCCTCGCCTACCACCTGCTGCAGCTAGGCATCTGGGTCGAGATCTGGGCCGCAAAGCAAAAAGAGGCCAACGTCAGAGCCTACGCACGCATCTGCGCACTCATGGAATGTGTGCCCATCAGCTTTTTGCTCCTGGCGCTCATCCTC
Source organism: Schizochytrium sp. CCTCC M209059 (assembly GCA_000818945.1). NCBI lineage: Eukaryota > Bigyra > Thraustochytrida > Thraustochytriidae > Schizochytrium > Schizochytrium sp. CCTCC M209059. Next base: position 41,443 of record KN805429.1, read on the forward strand.
ATCCTCAAGCAGTGTCCGCTGATCGCCGTTGCGATGCTGTGGCTGGCCGCCTACCTCGTAGGCCGCGCCGCCTGGCAGCTTCTCAGTCTCTGCGACGGTCTTTCTGAGAGCAACAGCATTCCCTGGGACGCGGGATTTTGCATCGTGCGCTTTGGACGCTTTACGATGCTCATGATGGGCGAAGGCGTGCTGCAAATCATCATCTTTACTGGCCTCGATCGCAACGCGCTCGTCCCTGCGCTATCGGTCTCATGGTTTGCCCTTTTCTTTCTTTCGTACCTGATGATGGGCGTTCTGCAGCTCTTACACTACACCTCAATGCCCTTTGCCGAGCAAGACCACGTATTGCTGCGGGGGCCGAGAATTCTTGCTGTGGTCTGGATTGAGCTCTTCGCTTTCTATTCATGTGCCCTCATCTCATGCGGTGTGGCGCTCAAGAAGATTCTCTACCTGCAGACGAAACTTTTCCCGGACCTCTTTAACGTCACGGATCACGAGGCGCTGCAGTACGAGACCGCAAAGTATTCGCAAAGACGCCGTGCTTACTTTTGGTTCTTGGCCGCCTCGCTCGGGGCGGCCACCTTTTTGCTCGCCGTGCAGCAACTGCTCCAGGTTGACGCCCTTCAAGAGCTCGGCATTCGCATTGTCTCGCTCAAGACACCCGGCATGCGAGTGCGGCCTCCGCGCTTGCGCTCTGTCCGTGCGCAAGATCTCGAAACGGGAGGAGAAGGTAACGCTGCGGAATTGCCACACGTTGCGCCCAAGCGAGTCAAAGGGCCGAGGACGTCTTTTTCGCGAACGATTGGGGCCCGCACGCGATCGAGCTCCCTGAGCAAGATTATGACTCCGCGCCGTCGCCTTCGCTTCGGATATGGTCAGGAAAAGAAACGTGTCTGGCTTATTCGTCTCTTCGCAGTACCAATGTCTTTTCTCGCGCTTGGGGCGGCACAAGCTGAACCCGTCTTTGTTGTTCTCTGTGCAGATGGCCTTCTCTTGGCCTTGCTCGTGCTTGACATTGTACGGGGTCGTTTCAGGCGCAGGCGCAAACTTAACCGCACCATGATGGTCGTCATTGCTGTTGGCAAGCTAAAGTACCGCGTGAAAAAGCGACGCGAACAGCGCGTTCGCCAGGCCCTACTGCGCCAAGTCGAAACCCTTCGCCAAAGTGACTCGCACTTGAGTCTCGAAGACAACGACGAAAACACTGACAGAACTCGCGTCGCAAGTGACGCGGGCGTCGGCGAGACCTCATCTCGTAAGGAACGAGGTGATCTCGGCCTCGATGCGGACAGCAGCCGCAAAGGGCTGGAGAAACAGGCCCCGAAAATCAAACGCGAGACCTTCCTGCAGCAGACACGCATGTTCATGCGCGACAAGGCTCTCTATCGGCCATTTTTGCCTCGACTGGACTGGACGCATCTCCACACAGCTCACGAAATGAAGTGGCAAAACCTTTTTTACGACTTGATCGTCGTGGCGCTCGCATATCGTCTCAACCACATGAACTTTGAGTATCTCCTGAACTTTGAGGTGTACACCCTGGGTCTCTTTGTGTTCGAGGCTTCCGCGGTGCTCGATTGCTGGAACAAGCACAATCTCCTGCAAGCAACCTTCATCTCGGGCGATGTTCTGCATCGCCTTGTGAATATCTTTCAATTTGGCCTTGTCGCCTTTCTGGCAAGCGCCGTCCCTGTGCGTGAGCATCTTGCCATGACCCACCCACGTTTTGTGACATACATGTACCTTTTTACGACTGCCAAACTCCTTTTCGAGCTCATCGTGGTCGCCCAGCTCGTTGAGATATGGTTCACCTTTCGAAAGAATGTAAGAGCGCGTGGCTCCGTCAAGCACTTTGCTTTCATGTCGATCATCAACATTGTGCTTTTGTTGGCAAGCTATGTGGCCATCGCGCTCGGAGCAAATGTGCTCCTTCCTGTTACGCTCTGGGGCCTAGGACACTACCTGAGCTTTGGTTTAGAAATCCTTCGCGCGCTCATTGGGAAAACAGACCTGGAATCATCTCTTCCATCGGATTTAGGATTTCTCGCACATCGAGAGAGTGAGCTCGGGCTCATCATGATTGGCGAGGGTATTCTCAGCAGTATCAACGCCAGCTTGACGCAGTCTCTCAAACACTACGTCAACTTTGTGCTTGGCTTTGGCGTAGTGGCTTCCACCAAGCTCGATTACTTTTTCGTTCAACGCTTTAACCCCCCGGAAATGGCTGCGCGCAAGTCGCACCTTCGAGGAGCCGTGGTCACCTGGTTTCTGCCAATTTTTATGGTTGCTCTGAGCGCCGTTGGGGGCATCACTGTTTTTACATACGTTGAGGACGCTAGCTTGGCAGCGTCGGTCGTCGACGAGTTTGGGTTCCGGGCACTTCCCACTAGCATGGCTATAGCCCTTCTCTGTGCCTTTGACTTCTTGCACGAGGGGGGCAGCGCTGAGCTCGAGACTTTTCGTGCCTTCCCCAAGTCTGCATCTGCAGTGTATCTGGCCAAGTTCGTTCTCATCGCATTTCCTTGGGTGGTCATTGCTGCCGACGTGAACTCGACCGCCACTCTTGGCCTGTTTTTCACATGCCTCGTTTTGCTCTTTGCCGTGCACGCGGAGCACGTCAAGTTGCGCGCACGGGTTTCAATCCTCGACGACATTTACAGCCACCGTTCCGTGACCAGCAGCCTGCGGGGCAATCCTGATATGGAGTCTCGTCTCCTCGAAGACTTTGCAGAGGACACGTGCGACGTCGTCATCCACGAGCGCAGCGGTCGTGACTTTGCGCTCGGCTGACAGCCGAACGCGCACATCTTTTTCCCCATTTCCTGCAGAACTTCTTCGACCGTTTTCTTCGCGGCGTAGTTGCACATTGCACAAACCATAATATGAAATATCGTACCATGCTGTTTACTATTCCAAGCCGTTGATGCTCATGTTCACAACGATGAAGACGACATTCTTGTTGTCGTCACGATTGTTGTTGTTGTTGATGATGATCTGGTTTCAGAAGAATCATGACCATTGCTCTCCATGTCCATGACATTCTTTCGACCGCTCGCCGTCCGATGTCGCTTCTCCTCCTGCCCGCGGCGAGGCCTGCAGTGAGGAGGGAGGGTCGCAGCGACGGGGGGTCTCGATGAGCCCCTCTGTGGGGACTTCGACTAGGTATACGTAGTGGTAGTACTTGGGTCGCTTTGCGCAAACGACGAGCGTATATTTTGCCGCGCAGTGCGACAGGCACGTGCCCGAGGTGCCGGGAAGTAAACCGCAATCGCTCCACGCCCGAGCTCGCGTAGTGACTCGGAGGCAGGCCGAGAGCACGATGGCGCAGCAGCAGCAGCAGCAGCAGCAGCAGCAGCAGCAGCAGCAACAGCAGCAGCAGCAACAGCAGCAGCAAGGAGGACAGGTGCAGGCGCAAGGCAAGAAGAAGACGCCTTCGGGCGGTGCGACCTTTTGGCCGCAGCTGGAGCCGAGACCGCAGTACCCCGGCTGGGCCACCTGGGTACGCAGAACGCTGACTGCGTATACGAGACTGCCTCTATTGCTGACGCTAGCGGCGAAGGCTAGCTTTCCTACGTATGTGAGGCTCGTGAAGGCGCTACGGAGGCGTCAACTTAGCGACGCCGCCATCTTTGCAGTCCTCACGTGCGGCGTGCACTCCGTCACATACGCAGCATGCAATGGCTTCTTTGCTGTTTGCGACAAGCGCGGACTCTTGCAGCGCTATAAAATGCAAGCGGGCAAAGCCCAGGCGCCGACCTCGAAGCTCATTCACAAAACGCTGCTCGAAGCCTTTTTCGGGCAATTTGTGCTGAGTCCCTTCACATCGATGGCACTCTTCAAGGCGGCGCGAAAATTGGGCATGCCTGATCTGATTGCGCCTTTGCCCGGATTTGCGGCCCTTTTCAAGGCCTTTGCCATCGCGCACTTCTTCAACAACTTCTTCTTTTACTGGGCGCATCGTCTTGTGCACAGCAAAGCACTCTACAGCAAGATTCATAAACAGCATCACAACTACATTGAAACAATCGGCATTGCGGCAGAATACGCCTCGCCCGCAGAGCAGGTGGCTGCGAATTACATGCCCACGCTTGGAGGTGTTCTTCTCTTTGGGCGCAATCCACTCATCTTCTTTGTGTGGCTTGTATACAGACTCGAAGAAACCTACGAAGCACACTCGGGCTACTATTTCGCGAATACCTGGCTTGGGAAAATTGGTCTTACCAACGCAGAGCACAGTGCCTTTCACTTTTCACACCACCTACAAAATCGAGGGAATTTCGGCTCATGGCACATGGACTATCTTTTTGGTACCATGGATGCTTGGATCGCTGCAGGGGACACCGAGGGCTATGTCGCGGAGCATCTCTTGTCCTCATCCCCAAAAGAGGACTAACGATTATCAACTGTGAGCGCAGCCTACCTTTACACAAAAGAATTTAGTTTTCTTTTTGTTCAGAGAACATAATAGGCTTTGGGGAAACTTAGCTTGATCTCTTTGCTCTCATGATACTATCAAAAAGCTTTCGGTTGGAACTGAAATGTATTGTACGGAGGATCTCATGTGTTACAGAGCAGTATCACCCGAAAGACTTCTATCAATGCGGCTTCCAATCGACTTTTATCAAAAGCGCTTTCAATCGCTTTTTTTTTTTTTAAGTGCTTCCATCTCCTCCGACAATGTTCATCAGGGCGTTGCAACTCCTTGAAGAGCAGGATCACTTTGGCCTTCCCGTTCGATCGCGGCTCTAGAGGATATTTGCTGGACCGTCTCTCGAAAAAGTCGCTGATACTCTTCGGCTTGCGAACGAGGAACACGAATGCTCACAAGAGGAGCTTTCATAAGTACAAAACAATCGGGCCTTGCTAACGCCAGCAGGAAGTTCTTCCCAGTAAAGAAAATTAATGACAAGAGCAGGCTCTGAATGACCATCACCAGGTCAATGGAGACGACGCTCGCGATATTGATTCTCGGATTGCGCATCTCTTCGAGGCCCCCTCCAAAGAGAGTGTCATTACTGATCCCCACATAGACTCCTAGCATTGTCGAGAAACAAAGTCCAAAGCCCAAGGCACGACTTCGACCCTCCACGATAAACGTTGGCCAAGCGTCAGATGATAACGACAGGAGCGAGAGAGTAAAAGCTGAAACGGTGACTGGCATCGTCCACTGCGGGAATACAAACATCATGAGTCCGCAGCACAGAATTTTGATCGTGATGAAAAAGCGAACTTCGAGTCCACTTGCGATGAGCTGGAGAAGATGCATGTTGGCGAGAGGAAGCGTAGAAATCACCGACCAAATGGCGAGGAAGATAGTCAGAGTCACAGTGTTATCGATGCCATCTTTACGCTTCGCCCAAAAGGCGTGTACATTGGCGGCGTACGTCCCCAAAAGGAGAGCTAAACCAATAAAAGCATAGCCTGGAACGAATTTGTGTAAATAAAAAGCAAAGTTTCCCAGTTTGGGGCCCAAGAGCCGCCTCCCGACCGTATTTCGTGTGTCGACAATGAGTGGTGGGATGGGCGAGGAAATGAATCGGACAATGTCGTCCCGCGGGCCTCCTTTCGCGCGATGCTCTTTCAGCATTCGCTGGCTGTCATATTCCCACGTACGCATTGCTTCGACTTGCTCGCAAATGATATGGAGATCTCGTTTAGGGGCTTTGCAGATCTTTATTCGTGATGAACTCAATGCAAGCTTTGCTGGACGCCGCAGCATTGCCCAGAATAGATAGAAATCGAACAATCCTATATTCGCAGTACAGCTGGCTGTCCGAAGAGCCAAAGCGTAATCTATGCTTGACGACAGATTCTGATCATCGACGATGGCACTACTTGAAGCGTAAAATATCAACCCCTTCACCACGGCGCCCCACGCGATCAATGCGCATAGAATCAGCACCCAGTACGTTGTGTCGCGAACTCTTTGTGGCATCGTGTCCCAAAGAATACACGGAAGCATCTGCAGCAACACGATGCAGACGCCTGCGGAAAGATAGGGGTTGTCATACAGAATCCCCACGCAGACGAGTGTGGCGATGAGATTCAAAATCATATAAAAAGACATGAACGAAGTTGCGGAAAGACGCACAATACTCGTCTGAGACAGGGCGATCGGGAAAAGATTGAATGAGCTTCCAAAACTCGCAATAAAAGTCATGGTATACTGCCGTCGGAACAGAAATACGGCGAACATTGTAAAGCTCGCGCTCGTGATGAGAAGGAGCTTCATTTGATGGTTCTTAAGAAAGGTCGCTGCAAACTGACCAAGTCCGACAAGATTCGCGAGCGTATCGCGAGAGTCGATAATTCGCGGCGCAAAGACAGGAAAAATGAATCGTTCGCAATGACTGTCGCTTGATACCTTTCCTCGTAAAAAGCTGCGCCGGACCTTTCTTCGTAGCGTTCCTGTCGTGTCTTGTCTGGAGAGTCTGTCTGCATCCGTGGCAACTGCTCCCGTATCGGCAGTACCCTCGAGGGCCGTCAGCGCTCCAGCGGCATCGGCTTGAGGAAGTGGCGCAACAGCGACCGCCGAGGATGACAGCGCCGCCATCGTCGCGTGCTACTGACCATGAAGGGTTTGCAAGCACAAACGACCTCATATTTTCTCTCTTTCCGAAGGAGTTCATGGATACCGTAGTAGAATGGTACTACGGTAGTACGCAAACGTCAAAGAAAATACTAGTAGGAAGCAGCAAAACATGGAGTGTACATATGTGTACACGCGCGCGCGTTTCCTCTGGCAGAGTAAAGCTTCTTTTTTTCTACTAGGCCTTGGGTACTTAAAACTTGAAATTCGATCATGCAATGGTAGAATACACTGGCATTTCGTTTTTTACAACGGATCTTTCAACATTTGATGCGGACGCGCTGCTACATCTATAGGGGCATGCCTCAGCAAGCTTCGGAGTTTAATCAATTTATTAAAAAAAATTGAAATTAAAAATAAGTGGTCTTGCCCGAAGGGATTTTCATCAGACGAGCTGGAACAACAGATCGCGGAAGGCATCTCGTTTGATTGTAGTAAGACTTGATTTACAAAGTCAGTCTTGCTCCTGAAGCGACGCGAATCTTTGCTCCATCTGCTCCTTGGCTTTTGTGATCTCTGTCAAGGGGTTGGACTCGCTCTGAATTGGTGCAATATCAGCCTTGTCAGCCACTTGGTCAGAATGACGTGCCTTTCTCACTGCCTCTTTGTATAATAGCTCGTAGCGAGTGAGCTCTTCACGAGGCATGGTGATAGAGACAACTGGCGCCTTGAGGATGACACAAGAGGCGGGCCTTACTAAAGAAAACATTAAGCACCGAAGGCTGAATACAGCAATCATCAGTAGCATACTTTCCGTGATGCTTTTCACATCAATGTGTATTTTTCCCGCAAAGGATAGGAGATGGTTTCGTTCTTCATCGATGCCATCCAATAATATATTCAGGCGAGAGCCAACGTATAAGGCGTTGATGAGGATGAAATTAAGCCCGTGACCGATGGCGCGCTTACGACCTTGTACGATGAACGATGGCCATGCATCGGAAATGATACTGTTGTACAACGCAGCCAGAGCCGAGATGAGAATGAGATCGGCTTCCCACGAGTACATACTTACCATGAGTGCAATGCAAATTGTTTCAATGGCGAAAAACATTCGTGTCTCAAAGTCAGCCAACAAAAGTCGGCACAGACGAACATTTGCGAGTGGAACCGTCGCCAGGGAGTTCCACCCAACCAGCACCACGACAGGGATCCAGTGTGTTTTTGACACCCTTTCTCGAGGAAAAAGCGCCCACCCGAGGACTGCAAATGCTGCGAACATTAACAGAGGGGCCAATATTGGATACCCCGGTACGTGCTTGTGCAGAAGAAACGGGAGATTTCCAATTCGCTTGCCAAACAAAAAAACGCCGATTGATTCCCGTGAATTTATTAAGACCGGTACTACCGGTGAAAGTAGCACCTGGACAAGCTCGCGTTGGTTGCCTGCTCCCGGGTCTCGAAAGGAATTCTTGTAGCTCATGTCTGACTGCCGAGATCGACGCTCCCAAGCCTGCATGACGTGAATTTGAGCTACAATGCGGCTTAGGCTTCGGGGCACAGCCTTGATGACGTGCATTTGAGCCGGCACCGAGGCGAGAACTGCTGGTCGTCTCCATACTGAAACGAATATGTGAACACCAAAAATTGCCACATTGACCGAAAAACTTGCAGCCCGGCTCGCCAAAGATTCTCTCAAATCATGGTTCGGAATGTTAGCGTACTGTGAAGATTCCGGAGCGGACTGGTCCAAGAGCATTTTGATTGACCCGCTGACGCAAATCAAGATATAGACAGGAAGCATAGCGTACACTTTGCTTTTGACGGTCATGGGCATCGCATCAAAGAAAATAGCAACGCTGGAATGAAACCAAATTGTTGCTGTGGCAATGTTTCCGAGCGTGCTGTCATAGAGAATGGATACGATGATGATCAAGGCTGTCTGGCAAATCATGATATAGGACGGCATGAATGAAGTTAAGCATAGCGTGGCAATTCTTGGTTGAGCAAGAACCAGCAGAAAGGATATGGGTAAGACCCCCATACTCACTGGAAATGCAATGTCGTACTTTTGGAGAAGAACAAATAGCCAAACCAACACCAAGAAGCAACTTGTCATCACATAAATGTGGGAGCTGTACTTCAAGCCAATTGTCTCGATAGTGCGAGGTAGCCGGACATTTCCTGCCCACGTTGCATTTGGGTTGATCACGATGGGCCTAAAGTGCGGGAAAAGGAATCGCTCACGTCGAACGTTGACTTTCAAGTCGCCTTCGTCGATCCAGTAGAAAGTACTTTCTTGGCGCAATTTTTTGTGCGTGGCAAATAGCGTGAATCTTCTACGTTTCCTCCATCTTTTCTGCTCTGCAAAATCTGGTTGGCGGGCGCGCTTTGATCGGTGCTTGTCAGGCGCGCGAAATCCTTGCGCGCCGAGTGCACGAGGGAGCAAAAGCTCAGGAGAATGTATAGATGTCGGCGCCGGCGACACTACCGCGGACGGCATGATCTCATCATAGTGCTTTGCTTGATCGGGGCGCGCATGCTCAGTCTTTTGATCCAGCGCATCCAAAGCAGGAGGATCCACGTATCCGGTGAATTTGGCCGTTTCGCGAAGCCTCGACTTGAATTTCGACATCCATCGAACAGCAAGGGAGACTAGACGCAGTGCCCATTTTGCTCGCGTGAACGCCAGTGGCACGCACCTACACTCGACACAAGGATCTCGCTTCACCTTTGCCACCCCAACTAATGCACCGCGCCATTGTCAAGAGGCTCAATCCCTGATAACGCAACATGAATGAGAAAAACCGACAAAAAAAAAAAAAAGATAAAAAGAACACCTGCAGCCTATCCAAATGAGGCCCGAATGTACGTAGGCTAGTAGTGCCAACGTCAATGAGTAACCAAGGCCTTGTCAGCCTTTCGTGACCTGCTGGGTAGAGGGGGGGGGGCAGCAGCTCTGAACCTTTGGGGCTGAGGCCTAGATTCGAAAAACACAGCGCTCATACTTTGGGGATTCCGAGCGCAGCATTTGCGTGAGGACAATCGGGGCACGCAAGATTAGGCAGAACTTGGCAACTATCAGAGCCAGACAGACAGAACCACTTGAGCGTGAAAGCAAGGTTTATAGTGATTCCACTCAGCTTTGGACTTGACGACGATTCCGAGAGGTAGGTAGATTTCAAGGTTTCGTGACAAATGCATTCCCAAGAGTAAGGCATCGTAATGCATACAATAGATTACCGCCAAAAGCATCGCGCTATTTGTTCCATGTCCGACAGCACGTAGACGAGATCCCATAATAAAAGATGGCCACGCGTCCGAAATAAGGCCTTGAAAGAGCTGCGCGGAAATAACAAAGATCACTATCGTAGCCTTAGTCGGAAACTTGTAGAGCATGATACCACAGTTCAGGCATTGCACCGTCAACACGAGGTGTTCCTCAAAAGTCGTTAGAATAAGCTTCAGGGGACAGTAGTTTGTGAGGGGCAACGTTGCGACCAAGAGCCAACCCCCGAGACAGCCCAAAGCCACTATGATCTCTTTCCTCGGTTCCTCCAAGGCCCCAAACGTCTGGCCCAAATAAGCATACATTGCTAACGTGAGAACGGTCCCAATTATGTTGTACATGGGACCCGCTTGTGGAGAAGGTAGATACTGTTGCTGAGAGTCTTTCCAAGCACCATGGAGCCAGTCGTTTGACGCGTATGAGGTGGAACAGGTGAATAGAGGACGTCCACAAGCTCGTCGATGCCCGGCGAAAATTCCACCTTATTCAACGATCCTACCGTACTTGCGCGTTTCTTAATTCTGGTGACTTGAGTTCTTAGCTCCTGAAAGTCGTGCCGACTTACTTGGAGCGTCTGCATGCGAGATGTCACGGCCGCCACCTCCAAGTGTCGTCTATATGTGGCCCCCGAAAAAGATAAAAAGTGAACACGCCAAAGTTCAACGCGGCGCCGGATGCGCAAACAGCCACAGAGCCCGAGCTTCCATCTGATAATGTGCGATGAACGTCGAGCAAAAGTTTAATTGATCCTCCGGTACATACAATTGAAACTGCGAGGAGCGCTGGAAGTAATTTTCGGGGAAGTTTGGCGGGTAACGCATCTCATAGCACGCATGAAGGTTGTCTCAACCGAGATCATCACAGTAGACAATTCACCGTAGACGCCTGTGTAGAGTCAGAGGACCAGAGCGACCACGAGGGTATGAGTCATAAGCATATAACATGGTAAGAACGAAGTGAAGAGGAGCAGAGGATTTTTCGTCCTGCACCTCAAGAGTGGGACGACGATGAGCCAGATTTCCTGGCCGACCAAGAAATATAACTTGTATTCTTCGCTAAATATATGGAGACCGGTGATAGCGCAAATGACGGAAGCCATAATGACAAATTTGACACCGTGCGCAGAGCAAAATGCGCCATGCACATACGTCATGCCAGAGTGTCGTCAGGATCGAGCACCCGAGGCATGAATACGGGCACTAGAAGGCGGTTCTGGTGATTACCTTGCACAGACCTGCCATTCTTTGTAGAATCCTCATTATCTATGCTATTTAGAGGGGCAACCATGGGATTGCTTGCGCTTTCCGCGATTGGATCAGACACATTTGCTTCAGGCATTGGCGCAACTGACGCCAAACTAGTAGGCTTTTATTCATATACAACAAGGGGGCTGCTTAGAAGCCGCGACCTGTCATCCTGCGCGCACCTGAAAAGGGTGCGTTCGCGCCAAATAGATTGCATCCACCTTCTCTCGACGTAGCGGCAACTCTTCTATGGAGGCCGAATTCTTCTATGACGCGTCGTTTCAAAGAAGCGCCCTGGTGGCTGGCTGGTTGGGTCGTCTTATAGTCAGGCCTTGGAGGGGCAGAGAATGCAGAGCTTGTCCGTTTTGCCCAATTTGTAAGTTTGACTCTACGGCGCCGCCAGCACGGCTTGTTTGCTTCGAAAGGCTTGATTGTCCAACACAGGTTTCGATTCCGCTCGCGTCTGCACTTGCGCCGAAACATACAGCTTGCGGCCCAATTTTATCCCACTTCACAACGCACACACAAAATGCCATTCATGCATCATGATGCCCGGGTCAATATCGTCGTGGTATGGTAACGGGACCGGACACATGTTACCAGCCAACTGACTGGACGGACGGCATTCGTTGTCGACGGGACCGCTTCCCACCACGATAGCAGGCATACCAGCAGCAAACAGCTGATGTTCAAGACTGTGGCATGCCTATCGCCGAGTGGAGATTCTATGAGTCATACACAATTTTTTTTTCTAAAGAAACCGTTATTGTGGCACTCTGGCACTGCTCTGGCAACTTGACGTTCAGGGTTCCAACGGATAGAATTGTTTTCTTGAGCTTGAGCGCCACGCCAACAACCAAGAAAGATTGCAGCAGATCGATCCCTTCCCGTATGAGAACAGGAGACTCGCACCTGACCCGCGCGTGCGGCGCTAGAGGTGCGAGAGGCAATCATGCCCACAGATGCGCGGTATGAATGTGAAGCAGCAACGCCACCCGGTGTAAAAAAAGCTCGCCGTCGCGCGTCAGTAAACAAGAAACGCCACAGATGGACATCTCTGCTCGACTGGGCTGGACGAGACGACTCACGCGTGTATCTTGCTCCTCACGAAGTTGGGCACATTCTTAAAAACCTTGGAATTGCGCTCAATCGGAGGGAGCGACGAGAGCTTTGGGAATGTCTCGCCGAACCCGCCCCCGGCAAAAAGGAACGCATGGTTGCCTTGGATCGCCTTGAGAAAGAGCTCGAGTCTTCGTCAAAGCATGCCGCAAATTCAGACCGTTGCGGCCTTCGCGAACGCATTGTCTCCCTCTTGCAGTCGGGAAAACACACGGCGGAGATTTTCGAATCCCTCTTTGGAGTCGACGCGGTTGCGGTCGAGGTTGACGATTTTGCCAGCCTTGCGCTTTCATCTGGTGAAAAATATCCTGAAACGGTAGCGTCCCGGCTTTGCCGCGAGATTGATCGTCAACGTCGAGGTGTCATCACCTATGAAGACTTTGCAAGGTGGGCTCTTCAATTTGCTTCTTCACAACCTGAAAGAAAGCGTGCGATGGTGGGTCAGCAAGATAACAGAGACGAAGACCGACGAAGAAAAAAGTATAACGTAGGAGGTTGTGATCATGAAATCAAACGGGAACGAACGTGGCGGCGCCGCGCAAGTGCTGACCGCCGCGCTGCGATTCAAGGCGTAACGCTCTTTATTGTCCGCCAAGCGTTCAGACGCGAAAGACGCAGGGTACGAAGACGGCCGTTTTCTTTGCTTCTCGAAAGCATGCCTGCGGCAGTACCAATTGACCATGTGCAACGCAAGCTTGAGCGGCGAGGTGCGCTATTCTCTGAAGAGGTGTTCGGGATTTTCATCTCTATATTTGATGCTGCTGGAGAGGGCTATATTTCTTCAAGGTCATGGTTACAACTTATTCTTGACAGAGTTGAAAATCTACACGGAGGCAACAACAATAGACAGAGAGCTTTGAGGTTGACTCTCGGCGAACGTCAAGGTGAATGGGATGACGATGAAGCCTCCGAAATCTCCACCTCTTCTTCTTGTTCCACATGTTCCTCGGGTTCTTCGTATTTTCTAGATACTTCCGATTCTTGCGCATTAATCTCGCGTCCGTCGTCAGCATCTTTGCCCGATCCACCAAAGATCGTACTGGAGGAGGAAGTGAACAACCACAAAGCAGAAGCAAGGCTTGCGGCGAAGTGGCACTTTGAGAGTGTCACAGACTTGGAGAAGGAGTCACCTGTCACGACCCCTCAACCAGGGAATCGCGAATGCAAGAAGGTCGAAGTCCTCGAGAGAAGGACTGTAGACGGGGAGCCTGTATTGGTCGACGCCCACAATTTTGCCTATGATCTTAGGCATCAGCAGTTGCTCGGTAAGCTTGTCCAGCGTCGTATTGTCGAAGATGGCGATGAGAACTCGGAATCTGACACAGATGATGAGCTGTGGACTTTGATTCCTCCCTCGCTCGTTCAACAAGACGATTGCTTTGAAAAGAGCAAAGGTTATGACGACGACGACGACGACGACGACGACGACGACAATGAGGAGGGGGGGGGAGAGGAAGTGAAGTGGGATGTAAACAAAGATGTGCTATCTTCGTTTGGTCAGAAGTCATTTACAAGAGTGAATACGGAAAGGCGGTCAAAGGGGATGGTCCCAGCAAAAGATCGTGACAATGTGAGACTGAATGTGAATTCAGTCACTGACCACCGTGCAAAGCTGTCTGCGGCTGCTATTGGCGACAGCTACAGCCACGACGACGATAGTGATGATGATGACAAGTGCTCTAGCAGCAGCAGCAGCAGCAGCAGCAGCCAAGTCTCCTCGTCTTCATCTATCGCCTCCAGCGCATCCCTCCAATCCCAGCGCAAAACAAAGGGAAGAAGACGGAGGAAGGGCTCAGTGTCCTCAGCCTCTGCGTCAGAGTCCGCATCGGATCCCGACCTGGGCTCGCAATCGCAGTCGCAGTCGCGGCCCCCGCCCCCGCTCCCGCTCGGAGAGAAGGGCAGGAAGCTGACCCGGGCGCCGCGGAAGAAGAACCCGGTCCTGCAGAACGAGAACGACTCCGCGGACTCCGAGGACGAGGAGCCCGAGGGGGAGGCGCAGAACCCGGGCGCGTGCGTGCGCGCGGAGGCCGTCTTCGTGGCGCCGGCGTGGCCGCGCGCGCGGTCAGCGGCGCGGCAGGCGCGGCTCTGCGCGCGGCGCGAGGTGGTGGTCCGCGCGGGGCCCTGGGCGCGCGCGGAGGATGGGCGCCGCGCGGGCGCTCGAGGCGCGCGAGGTGCTACGGGGAGAGACGCTGGCCGCCCTTCCGAGCGCGCGCGTGCTCCTCATCGAGCGCAGGCCGCGCTGGCGAGGAGGCGGGTTCAAGACCCTCGGCGCTGACTCCATACCGCTCGAGGGCCTGTTGCGCGACGCCGAGGCCGGCGTTAAGCACGAAAGCGTCCACGTGCTCCGCCTGCTCGAGGCGAGTCCCGAGACCGAGTTTCTCGTTGTGCTCCGAACGCGAGCTTTACGCAAAAAGCGAGTCTCGACATAGACAATAGTCACGAGGAAAACCTGTGACGCAGCGGAACCCGTGCCGCAACAGACAGTAGAACAGAGCTCTTCGACCCGTTCGGCACGCCCACTTTGAATACAGCTTGCGTACTAGCTCACAGCTAGCTGAGCGTCCACACCCTTGCTGTCACATCATCTCACGAAGAAGAAAACGCGGTCGTCTCAAGAATGGGAAACGCGATTGCAGCGTGCGGAAGTGAAGAACCTTTTTTCGGCAGCGAAGACCAAGAAAGTGAGGCGGGCGAAGACAAGGTCAATGACGATATTTTCGAGGAAGAGGACGCAAGCAATCTCGCAAATGACCATGACGATGAGCGTGATGGCGTCAACGATAATGAACGAAGCGCGCGCACCTTTTCGAGACTGCTTGGACCGCGCCTAGGATCAGCCCCGCAAGTCGACGCAGATTCAAATTTGGTACCGCCGTCCTCATTTTCAACGCCTTCATCCCCTGTGCCGCTCTCTTCGAGACCGCGAATGAGATCGCGTTCGTTGGGATTCGTGAGGGTGCAAAGCGGGCGGCCCGCAACAGAGAAGATCAGTCGAGGCGGGAGCTCAGGATGTCCTCTGCCGCACAGCGCAATCTGGACGTTCCAGCGTGAATTTTACGCCTCGCAAGGGATTGAAAGCTGGCAGCGCGGCGTTGTGCCAAGTTTTGCGTCTACAAATGTGCGATTAGCGCACGGGTACGCGCGGTCCATTTTCGAGTTTGTTCGCGCAAGAAATCGAGCGAGAAGCCGTCCATTGACCAGAGCGTATGTACTCGAATTTGGCGCTGGTGCGGGTAAATTTGGCTTTCACGTTGCCTCACGTCTTTTGCAGCTGGAGCAAGAGTCCTTGCGTGGTGGAGACAAGCCTACGCGGATTGTTTACGTGCTCACCGAGGTGCACGAGGTTAGTGCGAGGTTCTGGAAGTCTCACAGTGCACTCCAAACACTCTTTGACGAGGGCGTTCTGGATCTCGCAGTCGTGGATGCAGCACATGTAGATGGATGCGATCCCATCGTTCTTGAGATGTCCGGCTTGACGATCACCGCGGGGCAAACTGAGGCGCCTGTCATCGGCGTTTGTAATTATTTGTTTGACTCCTTGGAGCAAGATGCTTTTCAAATTCGCCGTGGCGTACTGTATCGCGCTCAGGTTGAGATTGTTGGAGGCCTCGGGAAGCCTTTACCCGTGCGACGGAGCTTGGACACCTCAACAATGCGGAGCCCTGCACCTGGTTCGCCAGGCCGTTCTCCTCGTCGTGGCGGCAACAGTGACGGCAACAGTGACGGCGGAACGTGTCAATGGAGCGGTGGGTCTCCTCAATTCCGACCGCAGCTATCGTGGACATATGATCTCTGTGATGCGGCCGAAGACACTTTGTTGGCTCGTGAGCTTCTTCCCGGGGGATCCGCGCTTGAGCGCGAGGTACTCGTACAGCAGCTCCGCCGATACCAGGCCGAGGAGGACGAGCTCTCAGTGCTCATTCCGTTGGGCGCAATTCGCGTTGTGCGCAATCTCGTGCGCCTTTGCCATGAACCTGCAGATGTCATGATACTCGTGGCAGACAAAGGCTTCCACGAAGTGGAGGAATTCGCGAAGATCGAAGACCCACAAATGGTAATGCACGGTGGCGTCTCCTTCATGATGAACTTTCACTTTTTCAGCCGCTTTTGTGAGAGGGTGTATCGTGGTGCACACGTGAGACGGACCTCGTACATGGATGGCTTCAAAGCCATGGCGGTCATGTTCAAGTACGATCACTCCCTCCGGAGGTGCGACGCGGCACTTGATCAGCTTTTACATGGATTTGACCCAGGGCAAATTGCCACGCTGCATGCTTGGAGCACGATGCGTGAACGAGTGAAAAGTCTCGACGAGGGCCTTGCGCTTTTGCGGACGAGTGACTATGATCAAGGCTCATTTCTTGAGGTCAAGCACATTTTCGACAGTGCACTTTGCGGTCCTGAGCTAGAGTACGATGTGAGCATTGACCTTGACACGCTGATGGGCGCATACTATCCTTTGCAGACCTTTAAGGATGTAGCCTTTGAGACCGGCCGCGTGTACATGAACCTGGGAGACTATGCTTCAGCGTCTGCGCTGTTTCAACGAAGTTTAGTCGATTGTGGCGGGCATCCTGTAACTTGGCTGAACTTAGGTGTCTGCCTTGCACATTGCGCGAAGCCAGAGGAAGCGCGTGCGGCATTTGAGGCCTCCCTGGCTCTGGATCCTGACATGGAACGAACACGCATTTGCTTAAATCAACTTCAAATTGGTGCCAAGGTTGAACAGGAGCAAGCCGTGAAAATGTAAAAAACAAATAGCCTAAATCAAAACAAAAAGGGAAAGAAAGAAAGGAAATGTGACCAGTGACAAGAAAGATATAGGCCAAAGAATCAGACAATCGTCCACAAGCTAGGGCACGGATCATCCTTTTGTTGTCTAACAGACAAAGGGCTTGGTTTTAGCCGAGTTCAAGCGAGGTGATCAAGGAGGTTCTCCTTCGTACTCTAGCAGAAAGAAAGCAAAAGCAATGTTTTTCTTTTTTCTTTTTCCGATTTAACCTAGACATACGAACAGACTAGGCCTGGAGCGATAGACCCAAGTTCTTGGCTACGCGCGTGGTGTCAGGCCTAGTGAAGGATCTTAGGGGATGTTCATTTATCTTGCACAAAAGACACAATCTTTCTCGTTTTTTTCCTTTACTTGCGCGCCTCTTGCGGAAAACATCACGCGGAGCTACAAAGTGGCTTGAAAGAAAGTGGGGTAGGGAGAGGTATCCGCACCAGATTATTCTTTATCTCACAATGAAGAAGGCGCCTGGGCATCTCCTGAAGCGGTGGCGTTTTCGGCAGTGATGGCCACTGGCGCCACGGCCGGTTCGGGCGACGGTGCAACCGCGTCCGTTGTCGTGGGGGGAGGCCCGGTTGAATCAGACATCTCTGCGTCGCCATCGTCCGCGGGAGCGTCGCTCATGTGGCTAGCCTCGACGGCCATCGACGCACTCGATGCCTGACCTTCCGCCTCCATGGGCTCGGGCGTGGTCGAAAACGGTCCAGCGCCGGCGTTGACCGTGGATGCGACCTCGAGGACGCTACTTACAGAAAGTAGCTTTTCAAGGCCAAACATGAGCTTGGACACGTTCTTGTAGAACATTTGCGGCTGCAGGATAAGCTCGCACAGGCGCTGAAGCGTAAAGGGCGCACCTTCAAAAAGATCGATGGCAGAAAGAAGCCGTTGTTTTTGCGCATCATAGGCGGGCTGGTCCTGCTCCACGGGGTCTGTGTTAGGGTATTCCTTGCGAAAATTGTCCAGCGCCTGCTCTGTGGCAATGTGTACGAGCGGCTTGAGCAGCGCCCACTCGTACTTCGGGACTCCTGTCGTCCTCATGTCTTCCAGCACGCCCCGAAGCTTATCGGTGACTTGGCCGGTCGAGGCCACATTGCGCAGCTCGCTCTCCATCGTGAGTGATCCGTCTGCGCGGCGAGGTCTCCGCCGCCCGCTCGCGAGCGTCCGCGCCCCGTTCCTTTCGCGCGACTGAGCGCAATTGCCCGACTTGGCGAGCTTCTTCTACTGAGTGCGCAAGGATGCAAGAACGAATATCGGGCTATCGGGTTTTGGGCCACTTCTTACATATCGATCGATGCACCAAGCAGGGAAACAGAATTGAGCGGAGAGACATTTTTTGACGACAGACAGTCGGGCCTCCGTCGCCCCTCTTTCCATCTCCCCCACGGATGCCCAAATTTGCTCTTATTGTTGCAGTCATGGCTTTATTTTTCTCAAGATCATACATACAGAACCGATGATCGTGGTAAGCGCACCAAACTACAGGAAAAAAAAAAAAACTCTTGTTCATGATGTCATATTATGATTTCTAGACACGACGCGATCGTTCGCCATCGAAGATAACATTCATTCATCACTGGATGTTGTGCCTCCATAGACTACCTTTCTTAGCTAGCAAACAGAGGCGACATTGTGCGTGTGTCTAATAATGTGGAAAATTGTGCGTGAGTCCACTGGGCGTGTCCATCGGGTACGAGTCGACAATATCGGGCCAGATGTTAAGCGCCCATGTATCCTCGCCATTGTAATCGGCATGGAAGGTGTCCACAGATATCGCAAAGAGCTTTTTGTCCTCAATGGCCCGGTGCGCCAGAGCACAAGCTAGGGCGGCCGTAGGACAGTTGGGCGCAAGTACAACATCGACGCCTTCGAGATTCTCCGCTTGACCATCGGTCCGTACGCGAATTGCAAACTGCGCAAGAAACTCGTTGGCGGCCTCCTCAATGTCCTCATCGGCGCGAGCTTCTAGAGCTGGGGCGTCAAGCAGCACAGACGCCAGCGATTCCGAAGATTCCTCTGTATCGGGCGCAATAAAGGAAAACGCTGCATCTAAAATCCGCTCCGAAGGTCCTCGTGACAAAGGTTTGGGATTGTGTACAAGAACATGGTAAAATGGACCAACGAGTGCGAGCAGGTGCCAGACGGAAGATGAAACATCGAGCACGATAAGCGGACTGCCAGCGTCGTTTGTCTCGGGAAGACGGCGCACAAGGGCGGCCACGGGGTCCTCTTCATCCGGATCCTCTCCAGCGGGAGCCTCGTCAAAAGCAACTGCAGGAACCGCTGTCTGCTCATCGTCTTGTTGATCATCCTCCACAGGCGCGCGCTTCTTCTTGTTTTTCTTGCCCTGAGCCATTGCTGAATGCGCCTCGTCCTTGGCACCATGGCATTCTTGGTCAAGGTCATGCTCGCTCAAAGTTTCGTCAAGCGAAGCGACCTTGTACACCGGTGTCGGGGAATTATCACGAGGATCGCGGCGATCAGAGGACTTGCCTCGGCGCCCTCGCCGGCGCGGTAGTGCATGCTCGCTCTCTGGCTCTTCATTGCCCTCGATCCAAGCCACCAGCTTGTCAATGTCACCTTCCGGAGGAGGCCCGCGGAGACGAGCTTCAACATCATCTTCGAGGTCGTCGTTAAGATTTTCAGCGCGGTCCCAGAGCGCATCTTGTTGAGCTTGCTTATGGAGCTCGCGTTGTCGAGCCTCTGCATCTTTCGTGTGCGATATGTAGGGTAGGCGACCAAATTGAAGCTCCCACTTGCGCAAAAGCGCCTTGTGCACGCGCCCGACATGCTTCATGTCGGGGAGACAAAGTACGCTGCGCTGAAGCACCATTGCAAGGATCATGTCGACCACGCTGAGTTCTTTCTCGGCGCGTTCCTTCTCGGGCCCCGTTTTGTGTTGCTGAGCTTCGAGCGATTCCAAAGCAGCCTGCTCCTCGCGTGCATCAGCAAGATGTTTTTGCACAGCCTGCAATTGCATGGCACACGAGGCTGTGACGTCGCCAATGTCGTCGGTGCTGGCCCAGAGCTCCTCGAGCTCGGTCGCCATGGCAGTCAGGCTTTCGATGCGCTCAGACACTTCCTCGCGCTCCAAGCGCGCAAGCTCCTCGCGTTCGGCAATGACATCAATTTCCTCGAGCATGGATCTTTTCCACACGAGCGAGCGCGAGCAGTCCCGCACGCGCTCTTTGAGTAAACGCGCAGCGTCGGCACGATCTCCTGCAGAGGCACGCCGAGCAATTTCACGCCAGAGATCTTGCGTCGTCCTCGTTTCAAAAAGGTCTGCAACGTGCACGACTTCGGGATAGTTTACTGCGGCGTAGCGCTTTCCGGCGTTGAGCGTCTCCAGACGGGCTACATCGTCTTGAACGCAGAGCTCAGTCGAATGGTGAAAGGCGCCTACCTCGAACATGGCCTCACATAGTTGATCAAGCTGGTCCTCCGCTTTGAGCAGCTCTTCAAAGATTTCGTGACGCGCCGTTTCGACGGACTTTCCGTCTTGTGTCCAAGGCGTTACGTCCACAAGAATCACAGGCCAATCGTCCGCGTCCCGAGACGTGGGCTCCCCAGGCGATTCGTCTGCAGTGTCGGCACCCTCGCCTTCGCTGGGCACAAGCTTTGGTCGATCGGGTACAGTAGCATCGAGGTCAAAGTCTTCCCAGGATGCTGCTGCTGCTGCTGCTGCCGCTGCTACTTCTGCTGCTTCTGTTGTTGCTGCAGCTGCAGACAGATTTTCCTGATGATTGTCAGACAATGAACTTGTCTCGCCTTCTTTTATGAGCCCTTTGTTTTGGTCTTGTTCCTCCTGATGCTTTTTGTTCTGTTGCTGGTGCGGCGGTGGAGGCTCTGTGATGTTTTCGCTCGTCTTCGCAGCGCTCGCAAGCTTGGAAAGCGCGCCTAATTTACCAACCTTCGAAGACAACGAAGTGCTTGCTTGGCGCGACCCTGCCAAAGGGGTCATGCGCAACAGCTCTGGGCGGACCCTTCCCGCCGGGAAGAGCGACCCGTTCGGGAGGAAGAGCAAACGCTGGTCCTCATCTTGAGGACTTGCCTCCTTCTTTTCACCCTCGGTGCTTTCTTCTTTGACCCGAGCCTTGCCAGCTTTGGCGTTTGACTCCTCAGCATCGCTCTCGTCTCCATCCTCAAAGTCCTCTTCGGCGGCCTCGTAGCCCTCGTCGACGCCATCGAGACCGGGAAAGCGCTGGTCCGCAGGCACTGGCTGTGCGAGCCTCCGAATTTGCTCTTCCGGCAGTCGCACGCGCAGCTCGAGCTCCTGGCCGCTCTCGCCGCGCGGCTCCGCGCGAAGAAATCCACCCGCGTCCCCGCCAGTTGCGCGCGCTGCCGCTGCGCTCTCCATCGTGCCTCGCGCGCCCGAATGAGTTCTGCCAGAGGTTGGTGGTTCTCACTCACTCATCCTTCATTGGCACTCACTCACTCACTCACTCACTCGCCCACTCACTCACTCATGTAGGTATAGGAGTATAAACAGGCCATGTTCACCAAAGAAAGAAGAATATGGACCACCGTCCTCGTGCCGTCTGGCTTTCAGGGCGAAGGTCAATGACCAAGAAGAGAAAAAAAGGAGAAGAAGAAGAGGAAGAGGAAGAGGAAGAGGAACGGGCGTTAGAGTGGCGGAAGAGCAAGCTGCAAACATTGGATTATTCACGAAGAAAATGAATCTCGCTTGTGATCGCTTTGTGTTAAAGCTACGTTGTTGCCGGTTTGAGCTTAGCTTCGCGTAGCTTAGCTTAGAGGCCGCTCATAATGTTGAGCTTACCCCCCCGTGCCTCAGCGGCCTTGTATGAGTCGAGATTCTTGATACGGTCCATGTAAGAGGCAATGTTAGGCCAGCGCGAGCTGTCGTTCTGGCCACGTCGCAAGAAGACTGCCTCGAGAGGAAAGGACATGTTCACATCGGCACCGGTGATCTCGTTGCCCGCAAACCACTTGTTCGCGCCAAGGTGCGCCTCGATCATCTCGAGATTCGTGTCAAGCTGAGGCCCAATGTAGGACGAGATCACCTTGTCGCAGACAGGCTTAAGGATAGGGCGCAAGAACCAGGGTGCCTGGTTCGGTACAGCCGAAAATACGAGCGTCATGACCAAAGGCGGCATGAGCGTGCCCTCGGCATAGTGCATCCAATAGTGAAACTGGAGTCGCTCCGGCGTCCCAACGGGGGGCATGAGTTTGTTCTCGCGCTCGCAAAGGTGCATGATGATGGCGCCGGACTCAGCAATAGTAAGGTCTCCATCCTGGACCACTGGCGCCTTGCCCAGCGGATGTACCTTTTTCAGTTCTGGGGGCGCCAGCCCGGTCTGAGAGTTGCGCTTGTAGTCCTTGATCTGGTACGGCAGCTGGAGCAGCTCCAGCAACCAGACGATGCGGTGCGACCGCGACATGTCCAAGTGGTGTACCGTAATCGGTGCCATCTTCTTTATTCCTTCAGTCTCCTCTTTTCGGCCGAGGCTTGCTGTCTCGAGCTGCTACTTTCGCCTCGGCGCGTGCTCGTGCTCGTGTACGTGTTCGTGTCCGTGCTCGCGCGGTTTTGCCGTGGACTGCTCTCCTCCGATCTCCTGTCTGCGCGTCTGTCTGCCCGATCGCCGTCTGCCTGGTAGGAGATTGTCCCAAGCCATGCTTAGACAAATCTTTCTCACCAACTTTCTTTTTTTTTTCTTTCTTTTTCCTCCTCGCCTCTGAGTTTGCTTGGTCACTTGGACTGCGGATCCGATTTGGAACACGCACGGAACCCGCTGCGGCCTGTCTTATTCTCTGCGCTTCTTGAAGTTGTACGTACGTAATACAATACAAAGGATGGTGCCAAAGGAGACGTCAAAGGGCGAGAGAATTCGAGTATCATACGCTTGAAGCTCGAGACAGCAGAAAGATCCGAGCTGGTTTGTGTGCATAAGAGCGACCTGAATTGGGTTGGCTCCATGACCCCTTTGGATTCGGTTCCATCGAATCAGCTGCGAGTACTTTGCTCGCGGATCAAAATTTTCACCATTTCAGCGTCGCCTTGACTTCGCTTCATCAAAAATTCGTGCGACAATTTTTCCGTAAGATTGTTGGGCGATCCTCATAAGATCGTTGTCTTCGTTGCCTATTGCACTTGCATGAACGTGCTGGACAAGTATGTAGATAGAAAGCGAGAAATTCTTGCTCACTGTCAATCTCCTCCATAGTAACATACGTAGGAAGGTGTCACGTAGTACGACCAGGTCGTGCAAAGGAATTGCAAATTTTGTAGAAAATTTGCTCTCAAATGAGTGACGACGACCTAGACGATTGGGATCTACAGAACTGCAATGAGCCCAAGACGAACGCAAGAACAAGTTTGATCCGTATCTGGCTTTTGAGGGAGAAAGTAGATGTCTTGTTGGTGGGTTGGTAAATGGTGAAAGAGCATTTCCGTCTCATTCAAGAGCGCAAGGCAAAACCCTCGGTACGCGGTCTCATAGGCTCGTGAGCGCTCTGGTCCATCAAGGTAGCCGCCGTCGCGGGCACTCGAGAATATTTCCTCCACATGCTAGATACAAGCGCTCTCAATTCGCTCTCAAGTGTCGCTGGCTCACATTTTCTCTCTTGCCCTCCACGTTTCGCTCTCAAATTTTCGCTTACTTGATGATTTGAGAGCGCGCGCCAAGGCATGCATTCTACAGGAGCAGAGACTCCGCTCGCAACGTGGTGGCCAGCCTTGACAAAACCGTATAAACAGGCAGGCAGGCAGGCAGGCAGGCAGGCAGGCAAGGCAAGGCACTCGTGAAGGCAAGCAAGCCTCGCGATGTTGGCAACCAGCGACGCAGACGATGTCATTCAGGTCCTCGAAGAAGACTCGGCGCAGCACACGAGCTACAACGAGACGCCCTCCGCGCTTGGGGCGCCGACGGTGGTCCTTCTCTCGCCGTCTCCGTGCGTGCCCGCATCTCCGGCGTCAGCGACGCTGACCTCCTTGATGTCGTCCGGGTCCTCGGCGCCAGTATTTAGGCGGCGCGGTGGCCGCGGCGGGTGGTCGTTAGAAGGAGATGCAGACACGCATCGAGTCCAGGGAGCGGCGGCAAGCTCGCGCAGCGCGATGGGGAAGCGGCGCCTTTTGCACGGGGGCGCGGGGCCGCGCGCGGGCTCGAGCGGAGCGCGGCGATCCAGACGCGCCCGCGCCGACTCTGACTCTGACCCTGACGCGGACTCGGGATTGGACTCCGGCTCTGGCTCGGAAAACGCGCAGACCGCTTCGGACGACGGCGCCAAGAACGGGCGCGCAAGGGCGAAAACAAAGGCGAAGGCAGATATAGACTTGGACTCGGACTCAAATTCGAATTCGGACTCCGATGTAGACGATGATATCTTCTTGTCGACCACCACTACGACGCAAAAGAACCAAGTAGGCAACAACGCCCAGGGCCGACGGACAAGCTCGGGACGCACCGAGCTGCTCGCTGCGCAAGCAGAGATCGATGCGGAGGAGAAGCGCACTCGGGAAAATTTGCGAAATGCTGACAACGAAGTTGCCGAGCTTGAGGCCATGCTCAGGGCCCAGGAAAAGGAAAGGGCTCAGTTTGAGAAGACGATGAAAGAAGAAAAGGCCAAGACGCTGGCGCAGAAGAATGCCCACCAGCGCGAGCTTGCTGAGCTGAAAAAGCTCGCCGTCGGAGAGACGAAGAGTATCAACACAAGCCACTGGTCCATCGGCGCCCTCGTAAATGTCTTTGGGGATGTTGATGATGATAAGGTCACCTTTCCACTTGACGTTGAACTCCGTGCTACCAGCGATGAGAGCCGGGAGGGTAGACGCGCAGCAAGGCTTTGGAATCAAGTGCGGGATGTAGCTGCTGCTCGCAACGAGCAAAAGGGATCGACTCTTTTGCTCCGCACTCGTGCCCTCGTTACAGTGGCAGCAAAGGCACGCGAAAGTCTGCCCAGCGACATCTCGAAGTGGCTCGTTACTGAGATGCTGAAGGCTGAAGGAGAAGAGGCCTCATTTGCTGCATGGGACTGCCTTCGAATGATTTTGAGTGGAGACCAGACTGCACGCATGGGAGTCAATTACTTTATGGAAGTTGGACTCTCTCCTTCTACGGCGCCTGCGCTGCCCGCTTGGATTCCATCGAGCGCAGAACTCAACGCGATTCTCGACTGGACTGGCATGGGACGCACCGGTGAACAAAGCCCCCAAAGGAGGGTTGAGATCTTCGATTGGCAAGAGCTTGCTTACTCCGCAGACGCAGAGGATACTGGCTTTCAACCCCAGTCAAAGTTACGCGCGATTGGTCGCATCGAACGTTTCTCGAATTTTGTCTCGCTTTGCGCTAGACACAAGTGGCTGGACACGAGCAACACCGAGGAGACAAGCGAGCTCATCATTCGTCTTTGTTTGATGCGCGTCGATGTGAGCGCTCGACAAAGCCAAGTCTTTCATCCCAGCCTCGCGCTCGAGCACGTACTGCTGGCCATTCCCGAAATGCAGTGGCAAGAGGTGGTGACGCGTGCTATTTCGGGGTTCATCGAGCGACTTTTGGACGGAGCGAAGAGCAACTCTCGCAGCGGCCTCATGAAGGGTGAGCGCGCGGAGATGCAAGCTCTCGAGCCCTTTTGCGTGGCCTCTTTTGCTGTCTTCTTTTGTATGTCTACTTTGCACGCCTCGCAGCCACGGAGCCTCGAATTCAAGATTCTCACATGTCTTTGTTGGCTTCGAGATGAGCGAGTGCACGCTCAATGGCCGCTCTTTACGCCGCAAAACATGGACAAGTCTGAGGGGATTCAAGAATGTTTTGACACGGTGCGTGTCGGGTCCCGTGGAGCCGAGGAAAAGGACGTGAGCCTCGCAGCTCGTGCCGTGGCGCATCTGAGCCTGCGCCTCGTGATTCGAGGCGTCGAGAGCAACGACAAAGACGTGGATCTTGATGGTCCCATCTACCGCGCGCTCACCGTTTCAGCCATGTGTTTGAGCCAGCTCATGGAAGACTTCGAAGGGGAGACGAAGGGCCCGCTTGCGGCGGAGCGAAATGCCACCTACGCCACCGTCTTGGAGATTTTCGCCAAGCTTCCGCAGAACGACACGCGATATCTCGCCTTACTCAACGTCTTCCAAAGGTACATTAACGACAGCATCCTCGACCGCCATCGCGCTTTCAAGGTATCATCAAACCGTGCTGGGAAGTCCTTACAATCAAAGCTGTCCTTTGCTCCTGTCTCCAATCAAACTGCCAAGACTGTTGGCCCCTAAAAATTCGATGTGATGATGTCTTCCTTTCCAAACACTTGTGTTGTGATCTACGTTATAGGAGTCACCGTTAGGCCCAGGCTGAGGCGCTTGATCAAGGCCGTGCCAAAGTTCAATTCGATATTTGTCTTCGCAGCCGACACGACACAGTGAGGCTCCGACGACGCGGGAGCAGTCGCATCGCGCATCATCACTCAGGAAAGCCGAGCTTTCCCTACTCACCGCACGCACGCTCCGAGCCTTTCCTCCCTCCGTGAGACCAACATCCAGTCTATGTCAACCGCAGTCTCTGAGCCCCCCCCCAAAGAAAGGCATCACCCGTAGCTCGCCGAGGCCGCTGCTTACGTCACGGCCGCCGCTGACGTCATGCGGGTCAGTCCGATGCGGGCTGCGGCCGGACCGAAACGCGGCTCCGCTCCTGCGCCGCTCCGACGACGCAGACGGTCCCAGACAGCGCGGCGCCGGCGCGCCTCCTACGCCGCCCCGCCGCGCGTCCAGGTCCCGGTCGCGAGGTGGCGCGGCCTGCACTGCCAGCGCGGGAGACGGTGGTCTGGTCTGCCGATCTGCACACGCCAAAGCTGTGGCGCGAGCGACGAGAGAGGAGGCGAGACACTGCGACCTCTGTCTCTCTCCCAGGATCCATCAGTCACACCGGGGAATCCCGATCCGCGCGCCTTCCTTGCGTTTCCTTGCCTTGTGTTTCCTTGCCTTGCGTTTCCTTGCCTTGCCTTTTGCGATTCCTGGCGGCGGCGAGATCCGCACTGTTGGCAGCGCGCTTTGGCTCGGCGCGGGCGGGCGCTGTCCGTCCTCGAGCGCACATCACGACCGAGTCAACCACGAAGGCTGTCTTGTCTGTCTGTCTGTCTGTGACCGCGATAGCGACTGTGGACGACGTATTCATTCTCCGGCTGCGTGCTAAATCTTTTCTGCGCGACAAGTGCAAGCCGTTCGTATCTTTTCTCATCTGGAACCCGAGGTGCCAGCAGCAAGAAGCAGCATCAGCAGCGACAGCAGCACGCAAAGACGAAGGCAGCAAACCCGCAACCTCGACGCCTCGGAAAGCAGCACCCACCGGAGTCGAAGCAGGGCAGGGCAGAGCAGAGCAGAGCAGACAAGAAGACAGGAGAAAAATGACGACCCGCGCCGAGCCCGTCGAGGTGGACCCCTTCGCGGAGGAGAACCAGCTGCAGCCATGGCTGGACAAGGGCGCGCAGCTGAGCGACAGCGATCTCAAGGAGCTCGGCCTCGACACGCAGCGTATCATCGACCCGCACCATCACCTGTTCAACTTTGTTGACGGTGGCATCTCGACCGCCCCTGACGCAAGCAAGGGCAGTGAGGAGAGCGGGAAAGACGAGCCCAAAAAGAACCCGCTCCCGGCTCTCTTTTACGAGACCTTTGGTCGCCGCCTCCAGGTGAGCGTGCCGTATGAGGCCAAGGCCCTCAACAAGGACATCAACCGCCTCAACGTCCGGGGCACCGTCTTCATCGAGTGCGGATCTTACTATGACATGGATGCGCCTGAACACCTGCGCTCCGTCGGTGAGACCGTCAGGGTGAACGAGATTGCCAAGTCGTGCCCCATCATTGGCAACCAGATCCGTGTCCCCAGCATGGCCATGGAAGAGAGCAAGCTCGAAGAGGTCCTCGACGCTCATGCCAAGGCGAGCACCACTGTCAAGCTCACGGGCGTTCGCGACCCGGTCGCCAAGATTGATCCCCGCATGCAAGGCAAGGTGCGCACTGCCATGGACCACAACATCCCGTACGAGCACATCGCCTCGGACGAGTACGCCCGTGGCGCCAAGGTGCTCGAGCGTCGCGGTCTCACGCTTGACCTCTACCTCTTTTACCACCAGCTTCCCATGGCTGCCCAGCTTGCGCGCAAGGTCCCGAACCTGCGTTTGGTTATTGATCATTGCGGCGGCCTCATCGGCGACCAGGAGTACGCCAAGCCCGAGGTTCAACAGCAGATGCGGGAGGAGTGGGAGAAGAGCATTGAAGAGCTCGCCAGCATCCCCAACGTCCGCATCAAGCTTGGCGGCATCCTCATGTCATACTGTGGCCTGGGCTTTGACGAGAAGGAGACCGCGCCCTCTGCCCAGGAGGTGGCCGACGCCCAGTACCCGTGGATGTCCTTCATCATTGACAAGTTCGGCGTCGACCGCTGCATCTTTGAGAGCAACTTTCCCATGGACCGCGTCTCGGTCTCGTACGAGAACTGCTTTGCTTCCTTCATGCTCATTGCCAAGCGCTACGGCTGCTCTGCTGAGGACATTGACAAGATGTTCTACTCTAACGCGGTGCAGACCTACCAGCTCAATGTCCCGGAGACCCCGAACAAGCTCTAAGCAAGGTATGACGTGGTGGATACGTTGTGGATCTGGCTCCGGCTCCTCCTCAAAACGTTTCTTGATTTATTTTGTCCCCTTTTGACTTTGTTTGCTTTGCCGTGTTTGCCTCATTGATACCCTCTTGCTTTCTCTTTTCTCAGGCCAAACTCTGGGATCGTGCAGCAAATCTGTGCCCAAAGAATGTGTCACGTTTTTCGGGGACGCAAAACCTTGCATCGTACGAGCCCGCCCTACTTTGATGGGCAACAAAGCGGCAAGTCTTCCTTCGAGTGATCGCAGCCAAGCGACTTTGAGATGTTCCATGAGATGATTTCTCACAGCGTGCTTGAGACAATCTAACAGTAAGTAAGATAAGTTAGAGAGGTGGGGTTGGTCTTTGCAGAAAACAAAGTGACCATCCATCTACATGGCGACGCCACCCGGCGAGCGGCTGCCGCCGCCGCTGCCGCCTCCACCGGCCCTGCCGCCGCCGCAAAAGCAGCTGCTGTCCCCTCCGGCTGCGACCGTGCCCGATGCGCATACGCGCGAGCAAGAGGGGGAGGAGGATCTTCTTGTCATGAACTCGCCAGGACACGAGAGAGACTCCGCCGCCTCGCGTGCGCTCGTGTTCAAGACGCTGAGCGCTGTAGACCTCGCGGGGGAAGGCTCAGAGGGACGTGCGCGCGAAGTACGCCGCGCCTCGCAGCTCAAGCGTCGCCTGAGCATCATGAGCGAAGATCCAGACGGTGGACCTGTTAGCGGCAGAAGTATTGAAACAGCAAGCAGTCACGGGAGCCTTGGCAGCCTTGGGGCCCTCGACAGAATGGGTTTTGCGCTCGAAAGCGGTCTTACCCCACGTTCTGCCTCTTCGCTCTCGCTCCAGGACTTGGAGTCTCCACGCACATCGGGATCCGTATCTCCTCGAGGAAATAGCATCCATGTACATAATTTTCATTCCCAAGGCCCCGGCCTCGTTGGCAATGGCGAAAACAGCAGCAGCAGCATCAAAACCAGCAACGGCGGTACCACCAACAGTAGTAGCAACACCAAGGGCAATCTCGCAACCACTCATGGCGGCGAAAGAAAGTTCACAATTGGTGGCGGTATCGATGCTCAGACGCAGCGTCGTTCCTCCGCGCTTGGCGCCCTCTCGCCAATTACTTTGGGTCGCGGCGGTACGCGAGCACAGCGCGTGAGCCCCACTCGCATTTTCGCATTGATCATGACAGTCATTATGATCTGCGTCATCGTGCTTTTCTTCCGCAGCAGCACAGCGAGGTCTGTTACTTCCCATGAGGAGTCTGGACTCCACCTGGCCGAATTTGGCGCCAAGCATCCTCATCTTGTCGGGATTTTGGTTATTACAAGTGCATGTTTTGGTCTGGGCTTGGGCGCCAAGTATGTTGCTCGACGAAGGCAACTCGCCGAAGAACGCGTCCTCTTGGCACATGGAGACGAAGTTTTATCAAATGTTGTCGCCAAAGCACGTGCCGAATGGCAGGCCGGTCGCTTCAAAAACCAGCGCAGTCCCAACTCACCACATCTCGAACCCACTTCATCGCAAAGAAAGTGGGCAGCAGAGGTTTTGTCTTCTGGATCGTGAGTTCATACTTTACTCAGCGAAAGCTGGACAATTGATCCGCATATGATCGTGCGTCTTCATGTACAATGGAATCACCTCATCATGCACGTAGCCTTGTCGAACGCTATGCATAGGTATGCAGGAGAAACTAATAAAATCAATAAAATTAATAAAAATGGAAAAAGGGAAATGTACGTATACACTTGGGTGAAAAAAAAAACAGTCAATCGATAGATGCAGAACAATGGTTTGGCTTTTACATGTGCGTGCATGTGCGGACGGGGATAGACAGACAGATAGAAAAGGGGCCCAGAACCCCGACGTGGCAACTACAAAAGAGTAAGCACCGAGGCAATTCTTTTAATTTTCTTTTTTCCACAAAGAATGCCCTGCTAAAAAGAAGGGACCTCGGGCAAAAAGAGGCTCTCACCTTATTCGACATGAGTAGAGACGTCCGCGGTCTCCGGGGTTGGATCCGGATGCCTTGTAAAGCGGCGAATGCGGAGATTCTGCAGCGGAAGATGCATGCTGAACGAGAAGCTACGTCCGCCCGCATCAAGTTCGGCCATCTCGATTGCCCCGGGAAAGTTACCTGAAGATTGAGAAGCGGACTCGACGCCTTCGGCCATCTTTTCGCGCCTCCGGCGACGAATCTCCAATTTCTCTTGTAAGAGTTCCTTGGTCAGGTCGTCCGTCATACAGCACGCCATGATGATGGCGCAGACGAGTACCATAATAAAAGCAAGAATTGGTGAAATTGAATACCCAACGCCGCACCCGTTAATGAGTGCCGGCTGCGAAACGATGGGGCAGACAAAAGGTTCTTCTGGAATGGTGCATTCGCAGTACCCGGTCCCCGGCTCGGCAGGGTCAGGGCAGAAATGGCATAGCAATGTCGCGCCATCTACAATTGTCTTGCCCACACACAAGGCGCACGTGTACCCGTCGCCGTCCTCGGTCCACGCGCTATACGGTAGGCTCTCCAGAAAGCTCGCATCAACGCCTGTAGCGTTCGTCACCGGTACCGTGAGGCTCGACGATCGCGCGTTGAGCAAGCCCGCCTCCTCGCCCGCGCACGGCTTTGCCGCCAGCGCCGCTAGCAGCGCCAGAAGCGCCGGGGAGAACCTCAAGAGCGTCGTCATCATCTTCGTCCCGGTCGCCGTCTCGCTTCGCGCAAGGAGG